>JABUQX010077181.1:15000-25000 GCA_015478945.1 Trachelipus rathkii
TTCCCTCCACACTTTCCCCATCTATTTTCACTAGTCAAAGACGCCATCCATATCCATTATTATATTCTTAATCTTATGCACTTCCTTGCAGAATATCTTCCTATTCCTTGCAGATTCCCTCTTTTCTGCTACCACATATAAAACTATTGGCCTTCCTTATATATTTCTATGTACATTTCTTTCAAAACCTCATCACTGGCTTTTAATACATTCAACCTATATATCTCTCTTACTTCTAACCGCTTGCATCATCCATACATTCCACCATCCACTACTAGCAATCTATCTTCCTACCTTAGCACACCCACATGATTTTCTTGCACAGCCAGCCCACAAATGTTTTCTTCATTTGAATCCAGATTCTCTCAGTTTCATCTTATTGACATTCAAATGACATATTTGCAAGTAACTCGTATAGCCTACTTTCATACTTTCCTTTAAAACTATATTTCCTTATATTTAACTTCTCACCCCTAATTCTCCCCACTTCCCATATATATATATATATATATATATATATATATATATATATATATTATATATATATATATTATAATATATATATATATATATATATATATATTATATATATATATATATATATATATATATATATATATATATGAAATTATTATATAAAAACTATATAATATATAATATATATAATATATTATAATATAATATATATATATATATATATATATTATTAATATTATATATATATATATATTATATATATATATATATATATATATATATATATATATATATATATATATATATTCAGAAGAGGTTTTTCGTGGGAAGTAATGAAACTGCTGAAGACATGTATTGTGGCTAGAATTCCACTGGAGCAGATAAAAAAATTATAAAACTCTAAAGAAAATATTTTATCATATCTATAAAATTTAAAATTTTAATCAAAGAAAAATTAATATTTTTATATAAATGAAGGGGAGGAGCAAAAAAAATTCATATAAAGTTCTTTCAATACGCTCAAAACATATAAAATGATAGTTTAACAAAATTAAGTTCATTTGAGGAGGAGCAAAATATCCAAATTAGTTCATTTCGCCAATTTTAATAACAAAGCATAACTTCAAATTTAACAATGATAGCATAGATAGTATTTGCAGTATCTAGTAAAGTATTGATTTGCCTAATATAAGAAGAATGGATATTGGAGACAGTCGGAACATATGAAGACTTTTCTTCGCATAGTTCTAGGGTGACAGGGCTAGCAACCTGGTCCTTTACATTTTTGTTTTAAGAACTTCTGGACCAGCATTGGAATCTTATGCCCTAGAGATAAGATCTTCTGAAGAGCTCTGGGAGAACGAGTTTCGAGGCCAAATGGAAAAAGATGCTAGTTCCACTGAATTGGTGAAACCCTACCTGAGTGTATAACTCAAGGACTGGCATCAGAAACCATTGCGCCGAGAAATGTTTTTCTAGAGTGCTTTAGGATCAATAGTTTCTGGGACAGAAGGAAGAAAATGCTGGTCCAACAGACAGGGCGAGAGCCCTACATGGGAGATGGTAAATAAATAAATATATATATATATATATATATATATAATAAATATATATATATATCTATATAAATATATTATAATATATATATATATATATATATATAATAATATATATATTGTATATAGTAAGTTTTATTTTTGTTTAAAAATTTTAATTCAACAAACACAATAAATAAAACATTTACCCAAATTATTCCCAAATCTGCAATGTGAGTAGAAGAAAAAAAAAAAGTTCACCTCATTTTTCAAATTTTTACAATTGTCATTTAGATATAAAAAATTTCTTAACCTAAATCTTGATGAATCAACCGCCAAATGAAAGTTATGGCCCAACCATTTTAAATCCAATATAAAAATGAAATTAAAGCAAGTAGAAAATAATGAGAACTTGGAAAAAAAAAAATGAAAATAATGGCAAAAAAATTATATATATATATATATATATATATATATATATATATATATATATATATAATATATATATATATATTAAATATATATATATATAATATATATATATATATATATATATATATATATATATATATATATATATATATATATATATAATATATATATATATATATATATATATATATAAAGAAAAAAATAAACCAAAAATTAACCTAACCTGATGTATCAGCAGAGTCTACAGAATTTGTAGATGAGCTCAAATCATTTTTAGGGCCAAGAAACATTCTGGGTTTATTCTGCGATTGTCTAACAAATCTTAACATGGAAGCTATGTAAAAAAGCACAAATAAAAAAAATTGTATTTAAACTAAATTTATTAAGAAAACTGAAATAAATTATAAGCCGCAAGTGTTTCTTTATTCCTTTCCAACAATTACAAGAATTATTGAAAATCATCGAATGAAGAAGTGATGCAAGCAATTAAAATTAAAAAAAAAAAAAAATGTAGTGGAATGTACTAAAAGCCAATGATGAGGTTTAAAAAAAAAAATAAATGTACGGAAATATATAAGGAGGTAAAGAAGGAAGACTAAAAGGGGAATTTTCAGAGAATAATTAATGATAAAGGATGGTGCTTTCATGACTGATGAAATGAATGTGAGGAGAATGTAGAGGGAACACTTAAAAAATCTGCATAACATTGGCAGTAATGAAGTGATAGTGAATGTGTGTAATTGTTGGTGTATGAAGAAATAGGTATTTTGGGGATGAGGTAACTAGTAGGGAGGAGGTAATGGGTTAGAGTAAGGAAGTTGAAGAATGGTACATCTGTAGGTACAGATTGAATTACCAGTAAAATGATCAAGAATGTAGCCCAGATTGTGATTAACGGGATATAATTGTATAACAAAATGTTAATGGAGGGTATAGTTCCAAAGGTTTTAGACGAGAACAGTAATAGTACCATTATATAAGGATAAGGGGAACTGTAGGAACTATAGAGGAATTAGTTTAATGAAAGTTGTAGGGAAGATATATATACTGGCATTTTGATTGAAACAGTGAGTCGAATGATAGAGGAATTGATTGTTGAAGAACAAGGTGCATTTAGAATTGGTAGAGGATATGTAGATCAAATTTTTACATTGAAGCATGAGTGAGAAAATGAGTGAAGAGGAAACTATTTTTAGGTCTTCTGGATTTAAAACAGGTGTATGACAGGATCAACAGGAAAACTCTGTGGTATGAGTTAATAATACATGATGATGGTGGTAGGCTTCTGAATGGAATTAAAAGTATACATCTTGATAGTGTAGTGAGTAGGAATAACTATAGTGTAGAGTGAATGGTTTAATATTAATAGTGAAGTGAGGAAGGGATGGAAGGGATATGTTATGTCTCCATGGCTATTTAATTTATATATGGATGGGGTAATAAAAAAATTTGATAGGGTTGGCACAGGAGGGCATTAATACTTGAAAAATAGTAGAGAGTGGAGAGTACCTTGCTTTTTGTACACAGATGATTTGGTTTTGTGTGGTGAATCTGAAGTAAGTTTAAGAAGAATGGTGGAGAGGTTTGTCTGGGTATGTAAAAGATGGGGTCTGAAAGTAAATGTAGATAACGGGGTATTGATGGTGGCAGGTGAGGAGAGTCCTCCGTGTTAAATCAAGTTGGATGGTATATAACTGGAACAAGTACCCAAATCTAAATTTTTAAGCCGTCTTGGGTGAACACTTACATTTTTTATTAACTTTTTAACTTCATTTTTTAAAATTATCACTTTTATAAACATATTTTAACATAGGTATCTTTTATAAACATATCTTATATCTTAAGTTTTAGATAAAACATTAAAATTACAATTAATAAAAATCAGTAAAAAAATAGAGTTGAAATAGACTATTGAGATGACAATGAATTACACCCTATAATAATAATAATAATAATAATAATAATAATAATAATAATAATAATAATAATAATAATAATAATAATAATAATAATAATAATAATAATAATAATAATAAATAATAATAATAATAATAATAATAATAATACTAACTTTGGGTTTTTTCCTTTTCCTTCCTAAAATCTCTGAGCGATTTAGATGGATCCATCGATTTATGACTATTATATTCAAATATATGATAATAAAATGACTAATTTTAACCCTGAAAATTATAGAAATGGTTAATAAGGTGGTTCACAGTTTTCTTTCAAAATCGTCTTATTCTCAAAAACAAAGTGTAACTTAAAAATATCTGCAGTTGTTTTAAAATAAGAACTATATATATATATATATATATATATATATATATATATATATATATATATATATATATATATATATATATATATATATATTATATATATTATATTATATATATATATATATATATATATATATATATATATATATATATATATATATATATATATATATATATATATATATATATATATATATATATATATATATATATATATATATATATATATATATTATATATATATATAAAATATATATATATATATATATATATATTATATATATAGGGTCGATCCATATAATGGTAAAAAAAAATAATTTGTTGCCAGACCATTTTCAATATGACTTATATTTTGCATACTGATGATGGTATCTATTGATAATTCAAAACCTCTTTTTTTTTTTTTTCAAATTGGTTTCAACAGGGTGGCCATTTTTGTACCTTGGGGTATGACATTTTTTGGTACCTTATCATCTCAATATTGGTAATTTCTAGGACAAATTTTCATTATTGTGATGTTAAACACATTGTAGGGTATAATTTTTGTAATTAAAATTTCTTTCTAAAAATAGTTTCAATGTGAATTTTGAAATCAAAGTTTTTGATCAAAATTGCTGAAATTGCCATTTTTGGAATTATATTAATGGATGAAGGCAATTATTTTAAGTTGCTTAATTTATTGAGGCAATACATCCTTAACAATGATTTAAGTTAACAATTATTTCAAGTTTGAGACTTGCAGTATTTTTTTTACAGGATGGTCAAAAAATTTGATTTTCAAAAACTGATTTTTTTGAAGTCTAATATCTCTAGTGGGCAAATATGCAAAATGCTGAAATTTACAGAAATTATTCTATTATAAGTACCGAAGAAAAATTGAGTTTTAGACTAAAGTGGTTTAAGACTGCAATCTTTAAACTTTTTTTTTTATTGTGTCCCCATAAGACAAAAATAATTATAAGTTGTACCCCTTATAGGCCTATAATATAATATAATTTACTGTAATAAAAAAAAAAAATATATATATATATAATATATTATTATATTAAATAAAAATTATAAATATATATATATATATTATATATATATATATATATATATTATATATATATATATTATATATATATACTTATATTATATATATACATTCTTTGAATACACAATTTTGAGTTTTAGACCAAGTGGTTTAAGAGAAACAGAGAAAGTCATACAAAAAATTCAATATTTCATATATTCGCTATGGGTTTATTACTTCTCTTTATTCATAGTTTGAGTAATTTTGTTATAAATTAAACCGCAAAATATGTATAATAATTTTTCAGAAATATAAAAAATATTTTGAATATATAAAATCACTGTAAAAAAAATTAATAAGAATTAGCTTTTAAACTCGTCATTCAATATTTAAAGTAGTTCAAACTGACTTCTGATACTTAAGCTAATATTTTAAAGAAGTAATAACCATAAGATACGTACTTTATTTTGAGTATTCGTTTAACAACCATAATTTGTCATTATTTGATAACTTGAAAGATGATGTACGTCCAGCTGCATGATAGAATTAAGTAAATAGATCATTATTTTCCAAATTTATGTCCATAATGCCACCCAGCCACCACTGTTGACCATACATACAAGCAATGATGTCATGGTTTCTAAGAGTTAGTGACAGCTTTCATTGCAGAAAATCTTCATATTATTCTGACATTAATAGTACTTTGTGAAACAAAGATAGAGATGAAAAGTCTGTGTTCAAGGAATGCACTTTTTTTTTTTTTTAACACAATGCCATCACTCAGGCAAGGCCCTTTTCATGAGAGAGCAAAAAAAAAACTAAAACCCACCCAGTCCTTTGCCTAATGCAATTCCCTCAGATAGGCCGAGACGTGGGATTTAAAGAGGAAGATCGAATATTGCTGTGAAAATAGATGAAGGCAAGGAGTTCCACAAAACAGATGTGACTGGAAAGGAGGCACCAAAATGAGTGATCCTTGAGTCTCCAATATTCATGTGAGAGTAAGGCACCTCCTGTGTTAAGAGGAAGAGGGTGACGCAGTGGTGGAGGAATGCAAGAAGTCAATTCTCTTAAGCACATGCCATTGTAATACCTATAGAAAAAGAAATAGGGCACCAATGTCAGAAAGTATGGGACAGGACTAGACACAAAAACACCAGAAAACTATGTTTTGGAGGTCAGAAGAAGCTGCAGTTTGCTGTTTATTTGATCAAAATCAACTGAAAATTAAGAATTTGGGGTCCATTTTAAGATTGGGAAAAAATGGGGTTCAGCCCAGAGCAAAAAATCAAACCCTCGCTTAAATTTGAAGATGTCAAGGAATTTTTAACAGCAATCTATGACAATAAATGGAGGTTGGCATGTGTTCTTGAGACTTATTCAGACACTAGAAGTAAAACTTAATTTCTTAAAACCTAATGGCCCTTCTAGTTCATTCTGCTATCCATCCAAACCATATTTTGGTAGTGCCTCATGTGGATATTCTCAAAGTTGTTGATCCGATTACTAAAACTGGAAGGACTTACAAACTAACAGAAACAGTTCAAATGAATAAAGTATCACAAATTCTGAAAAGCAGGTTAAATTCCTATTAATCTACATCTATACATAAACCAAGTCAAACTTGGTAGGTCAAATCATCTCATCACAGATTTGTATAAAATTATTTTCCTACATTTATAAATTTAATTTAAAGAAATATGTATTTCAAAAAAGGATGGGTGGGTGGGACCTGTGGCTTTTTCTGCTGAGCTATCAGGAGTGGCCCCTAGGGGCTGATGGCGATACCAAATGTTAGAAAAACATAGGTAGTGGCTTGACCACCATTGACCATAGCAGATTTTCTTTTTATTTGTTTGTTTATTTTTATTAGGTGTATGTGTCAAACCAGCCATATTATTTTCTATAAAAACAGACCAGCATAAAAACTTAATAGAAAAAACTTTCAAATTGATATAATAATGATCGCTATTACTGTAACACAAATTGGAATGTTATTTAAATTATTCTGTTAGCTAGAGTAACATTTGTTGGAAGCAATACACCTACAATCTAGATTACAAAACCAAAACAGCACAAATATTCTGCACAATAAAGAAAAAATCCATACATCCCACACCCATATTAGCCACAAGGCTATCTGCAAACAAAATAAAATTCCCAGCCCTAAAAACCAATGCAATATCATTGTCACACTATTCAAAAATCAGCCATAAACCCACAATCCTCAAGGTCAATGGTCAGGTCAAATATTTTTTCATAACTGACTAAAAATTTACTGAATCAAGTTTTAGGTCTACTCAAATGCTTCAAAATGATACCTATATCATCTTTATCGGTTAAGTAGAAGCTGAAATATTTAACTTCAAAGTTTGCCTTGACCTCTCAAAATTAAAATGGTGGATCAAAGTTTCATGTAGGGTTGTGAAAAAAACGGTTTTTTTTAATTTGTTTTTTTTTTGCAAAAAAAAACGTTTTTTTTAAAACATGTTTTTTTTTGTTTTTTTTAAAATTACCTCTTTTTATGTATATTAAAGATGTTTTAAATTATACAGTATTACCAATACCCTTCTAGGCCTAAATATTGACTATTAATACGGATTTTATATATACAGTGTATTATAATATAAAAAAATATATATAGTATATATATTATATATAAAAATATATATATATATATATATATATATATATATATATATATATATATATATATATATATATATATATATATATATATACTATATATATATATATATATATATATATATATATTATATATATATATATGCAAGAAAATAATGATGGCATAACAGGTGGTTTTGGGGTGTCAGGAGAAAATGGGAGAATGGTAGGAAGGTGATGATTTCTTGTGGGATGAGAGGTATGTGTGTAGTAATACTTTCTTAAACACAAGAGTATCCATAAGTATACTGAAGTTGGTGTAGGTAGAGATGGTATCGAGTGAAAAGTATGCTTGATTTTTGTTGGTGAAGAAGGAGATGTTGAGTATGTGTTGGATGTTAAATCAGTAAGGTGTTTAGAAATGGGATTATCAGATCATTATTTTGTTCTTATTGTAAAATTAAGTTAGTGGGGACTTGGATGGGGAGAGAAGGTGATACAGAAGGAAGAGGGTAAAATTAGAGTGAGAAAGTTTAGGAACAAGATAATAAGGATAAGTATGTAAGAACGCTCCCAAGTAAATCAATTGAATGTGAACAAGCTGAAAACTAAAAAAAATCTGGAAGCTGATGTTGGTAGCGACAAGAGAAATAGGTGGGTGTGCTAAAGTAGGAAATAAGAAATGCCAATATTGAGTGGTGGAATGAATGAGGTGATGCAAGCTGTTAAAAGTTAAAAAAAGCGTGGTGAATTGTAACTAAACGCAAATGATGAAGTTTCAAAAGAAGATGCTTGGAATTATATGAAGAGGAAAAAGAAATGCTGAAAAAGATGGTACTGTAAAGAAAAGAAGAGGTAAATGAACAGTTTGGAAGGAGAATGAATGGGACTTAAAAGGGAATATGAAGCTCTTCTGGAAGGAAGCGCGAAAGGTTAAAAATTAGATAAGGGGAACCTGCTCAGAATAATGAAAAGGGATGGGGTTTTTGTAACTGATGAAATGGATGTGAGGGGAGTGTGGAAAGAACACTTAGAAAATCTGTTAATATTTTCAGTAATGAAGAGGTGATAGTGACTGTGTTGTGTGGGTTTGATGGTGCACAGAAGGAATAGGTATTTTGGGATGAGTATTAGCAAAGAAGAGGAAATGGGTAGAGTGAGATAAGTTGAAGAATGGTAAATCTGCCGGTATAGATGAATACTGGTGAATGATATCAAGAACGGAGGCAAGTTTCTAATTGATTGGATCTTGAAGTTGTGTAATAAAGCGTTTATGGAGGGTATAGTTCCGAGGGATTTGAAGGAGAGCTAGTAATAGTAACCTCTTATATAAGTGGTAAAGGAGATAGAAGGAACTGTAGAAATTATAGGGGAATTAGTTTATTGAGTGTTTATAGGGGAAGAATATGTTGTATTTTGGGTCGAAAGAAGTGCGCCGAGTGACTGAATGACTGATTGTGAAGAACAAGGTGCCTTTTAGGAAGTAAAAAAAAAAAAAAAAAAAAAAGTAGAGGGATGTGTGGATCAATTCTTTACATTGAAGCAAATGATAAAAGAAAATGAGGAGAAGAAGAATAAATTGTATTTAAGTTTTATGGATTTGCGCAACAGGGGTATTGATGGGTTAAATAGGGAAGCTCTAAATGGCCGGTGTTATGAATATATAGTGGTTGGTGCAGGCTTTTGAATGGAATAAAAAGAATGTATGACGATAGTGAGCGCGTGTGTAAGAATAAATGATGGTCAAAAGTGATTGGTTTGTATTATAGCGGAGTGAGGCAGGTTGTGTTATGTCTCCTTTGGTTATTCAATTTGGTATAATCGGATTTTGGGTTGAAGAATTGAATTGGGCGTGACGGAAATGGTTTGTTAGAAATGATGGAGAATGGAGATGATTGGAGGTCGCCCTACCTATTATATGCGGATGATTTGGTTTTGTGTGGCGAATTTGAAGAGTTTGAGAAGATGTGTAGAGAGATTTGGCAGTAAATAAAAGTATGGTTTTGGTTGTGAGTGAGGTCAGCCCTTGGTGTGAAGTTATTATGTTAGATGGCGAGCAGTCCTCAGTGTGAAGTTATGTTAGACTGTGAACAGTGGAACAAGTGTCTGAGTTTAATATTTAGGTATATGTTGAATGC
>JABUQX010077182.1:0-2500 GCA_015478945.1 Trachelipus rathkii
GATTTCTCAAAAAAAAAGGTGACTCACTGCAAATAATTAACAATAATAATGTCAACGTTTAGTCAATTCGATTTGTTCATGCCTATTATGTTCATCGTGAATCAGAATCTGAGTCTATGAAAAAAGACTTTTATGTTGATTCGAAGTGTCTTATGATAAGTTGAAATTCTTTACTATTAATATATTATTTTCAGTGTTTGAATGCTTTCCTTTTAAGGTAGAAATAATACATAACAGAAGAATCCTTTGCTGGAGCTTCTACTACATCATGCAGTATTATTTTCCCAACATGTCCTGTAATCCAAATGATAAGTCTGACATGCAATTCAGTATTTAATACACTAATTTTATGCCAAATAATGAGTTTATAAAACCATGTTTTTTTTTGTTTTTTTTGCCATTGATAAAGATTGAGAAATTTTTAAAAAAGGTGTCTTGGTGTTGGTTTTGATTTAAATGTTAAAAAGAACTGTAAATTGTTAGTAGCTACGTGATTAAATATAGTACTACAAGATGACAGTTTCATTTGAGAAAAAAAAATCAAAATTCATGCACAACCCATAAATCCACCTATTTTTATTTAAACATTTATATATTTCTGACTTTACAATTACGAGTTTGAAAGAAATGCTTTATAGATAATGCATTTTATAGATTGCTTGCTTTATAGATAGTGCATTTTAATCAAAATAAACATTTTAAATAGTAATTAAAGGTTATAGGGTAACAATAACAATTTGAGACGAAGGTAAGTCTTCATAGATATTTTCAACCTACCTATACAAGATAATTCATTGAACTTAAAAAATGAATCATAGATAGATATAATATTTAATAAAATAATCTCCATAGATGATCCTATTTTGACAATCTTGCACGTGCTGTTTTTGTTAATACCAATACATTTTCTCATCTTGTTAATGATAATGACATTCTTCTGCTAAGTAGTCCACTCTCCTACAACATAGAGCTATAACAGTCAGTCTAATTCCCTAGTTTTGTCAGTCATCAAGGATTGAGCTCTGATCCTTGAGAGAGATGCAAAATTAAATCAATACTTGACCACTTAATAGTTTTATTAAAATGCAATTGAATTCCTCTATTTGATCCCCAATTCTTATTTCCGAAATATTTTAAGAGGGTGGGGGGTAAATAGTCTAGATTAGCGTAGTCTGACGAAATATTGATATTTTTTTCGATAAGTTTTTTTTTTTTTAAATATCTTTCGTCCCCATGTAAGAGGACTAAAAACGTGCTGCCAAATCTCTCTCATATATAAATATATTCCCTCTACCGAATTTTTCTTTTATGTTTAAATTCAGTTTAGGACCCAACAAGTTTAGGTTATGATAAGTATACACAGAAAATCTGTGTCCACTTAACAAAACTTATCATAACTTTACTTATTTTTCGAACGTAAAAAGAAATATAGGAAAACACCGAATAACGTTGCTTAAAATTATATCGAAATTGTGGCAATTTTGATGTGGCAGCGTTGTTTCATACCCATATCAAAACATCGATTACATTTTTTAAAAATATATCGATTTTTTTAGACTACGCTAATTTAGACTATTACCTTTAAGGGTACCATAGGTTTCTCTGCTTTACCTTCAATATATTTAACATTTAACATTTCCAACTTACTATTAGTCAAAATATTATACAAGACTTGTAAGTGAAGCCGCAAATTTTAATTCCTTCTCATGCATATTTTCATAAGATGGATCATTTAGAAGGCATATTGTGAATAAACATAATTAATGTTACTAACTCAAAATATAAAACTTCCGGAAATGTTTAAGCAGAAATCTGAAGATTTGAATCAGAACCCCAAAGTTCAGGACAACAAAATATTGTATTAGTGGTCAATCCATAAAAAGATCATATATATAATAGAAAATAGGAATTTGGATAACACCATGACGGACTTCACATTTCATTTCAACGGTCAATGTTGTGGTTTGATCTAGTTGTAGCTGTATTTTTGTATTTTTATACTACATGCTATATTATTATTTTAGTTAAGCAATATTTTACATACACTACATTAAATTCACATTTATCTTTGTGATTTAAAAAATATTATTATTATTATTATTATTATTATTATTATTATTATTATTATTATTATTATTATTATTATTATTATTATTATTATTATATGCTTAAAAACATCTAATATCCTTATTTATTTATTTATTGCAATAACTTGAAATCGGACTCTGTCCTAAAAAGTAGACTCGGTAAATCATTAATATATATATATATAATATACTATATAGTATATATATATATAATATATAAAAATATATATATATATGATATATATATATACTATATATATATATTATATCATATAATATATATAAAATATATATATATATATATATATATATATATATATGAATAAATGAAAAAATAAAAATTGAAATGGAATGGAGTATTTATTTGTAAGGCTTATTACACCTCCGCTGCACCTTCTCCATTTGATGAAAAA
>JABUQX010077182.1:30000-32500 GCA_015478945.1 Trachelipus rathkii
CAATACAATTATTACTCGCCATTTTATTATTATTACGCATTGATCGAATGTATTAGAATTTAATGAATTATCTACTCTTTTAATACTTTACATACCAATAATATCAAACAATGTTGAAGGAAAGAAGATCGGCTAGCTAGGGTTCAAAGTGACGCACAATTCAGATAATCTTCTACGTTTATTAATAAAATAAATTATAAAAATTTTTAATATGGATAATATTGTATCACTAAATTCCAAAAATCTATATCATTTATTGCACTAAGTTTACATGATAAAACTTAAAATAGATAACAATTTTTAAATAAATTGTATATTTTCCTATTATTGGTGATGATAGTGAATGTAAATTTCAATTTTTTGAATAAAAAGTTTAAAAACTGGTAGTTAATCCAATGATTTATATTCAGCAGTAATATATATATATAGCGATCATGTACCCAAAACTGTTAAATATTAATTAAGCCCGAAACTGACCGAAAGTAAACGCGTTACATGTAACGGCGTTTACATGTAACGAGTAACGGTAACGTTTCAAAGAATTTTAAAATGTACGATGTAACGATAACGCTAACCCTTTTCTCTCAAGTAACGAGTAACGGTAACGCTAACCAATTTCATGTAACGATACCCATCTTCTGTTTATATATATAATATATATAATATATATATATATATATATATATATATTAATATATATATATATATATAATTATAATATATTAATATATATATTATATATATATATAATTATTAATAGAAATTATTTTAATTAACATGGTATAATAGATTATCAGGCGGCAAATCGTATAAAATGTTAAAAAAAATAAAAAACATTTTTTATATTTTTAGTAGTATTCTTCAAATATTAATCGTTGTATGATTAAGACAAGATTAATGGTCGAATTTGTTGGAGTTGGTTGTGATTTAATTTTTTGTAAATATAGTTATTATTTACTGTGAAGGAGATATGAAGTATATAATCCCGGATTCGATTCGTAATCCGGATTCGGATTTCCGGATTCGGATTCACAACGCTTTTTACATGGATTCGGATTCGGATTGCGATTCGAGAAATATTCACATACACACATGATTCGGATTCGGATTCGAATACGAAGGTGCTGGATTCCGGGATTCGGATTCGGATTCCGATTCAGACACACACGGATTCGGATTCGGATTCGAATCCAAAAGTTGCCGGATTCGCCCATCATGATATATATATATAGTATATATATATATATATATATATATATATATATATATATAATTAATATATAGAATATATATATATATTATATATTATATATATATATATATATATATAATATAATAATATTATATTATATTTAAAATTAAGCAGCTATTATAATATAAGAATGCTATATATATATATGTATATATATATATATTATATATTATTATATAATGTATATATAGTTAATATATATTATTTAATTTATTTATATATTAGATATACTAAAAATATATATATATATATTTATTATATATATATATATATATATATATATAATAATATATTATTTAAATTAATATGGTTATAAACATTGGGAATATTAGTATCGTTGATGAGCGCATAGTGAATGAGAAACGTATAGATTCTGCTGAATTTTAATTAAAAAACGGCTTACAGCATGACGACTTTCAACTTGATATACCTTTGCATAAAAGAAAATTTAGACTCGCGAATAAATTTTTTGAAAATTTCGGGGGTAGGGCCCAAAGAAGGAAGAGAGATAATCCCTGTCACCCTCCAACCCGCCCCAACATACCTCCACGGCTACAGAATGAAAGGTACTCTACACATAATTCCATTCCTGAAAGAAGGGGTCAAAATAAATAACTGGACTGCTAGCTTCCCATCAGCACGTTTCGCTCCAAGATAAGAACAATATACGAGTGTGCTTTGCATATCATATGCATTAACAAAAGAGTTTGGCTAATAAGATTTTTCTTTCGAATAACTTTTAATTAACTTGTATAACACTCATCCACAGACTAGATATTTTTAGCAGTAATGAATTTTCATAGTAGTAGTAGTAGTAGTAGTAGTAGTAGTAGTAGTAGTAGTAGTAGTAGTATAGTAGTAGTAGTAACCAGAGATGTGGAAGCAAAACTCAAGTTTCAGGTAAAGTTTAAATAGTACTTAATAGGATTGTATATGATTATTAATTATTATTATTAAGTAAAGGTCACTACACGCAACTGCATTGCTTAACATTATTTAAATCGATTGCTAAACACTCTCCTAATTTGACCTTTATTATACAAAATTTCAAAAGGCGATTTAAATTAACACAAAACAGATACTTAAAATTCGTTAATAAACTTACTTAAAACTAGTGTCCAAAACATTACCAATCAAACTTAAAAGGTTCTATCCCAAATCCCAATCATCCCAAAAAAAATTTTTTAAATAAGAATAATAAAAAATATATTTAAAAAGCTAGCACAATAGAAAAAGTCAAAAAATAGT
>JABUQX010077182.1:37500-39264 GCA_015478945.1 Trachelipus rathkii
CAATACAGGACCTATATATATACTATATATTATATATTATATATATATACATATATATAATATAATAATATATAATTATATATAATATTTTATATATATAATATATATAATAATATATATATGGATTTTTATTAGTGATGCAGCAGATGTCATTTTTGGAATGGATTGGTTTGAGTTTTAATACCGCCGGGATGCGATTGCGGATATAGTTATATAATATTATTATATATATATTACTATTAATATTATATATAATATATATATAATATATATATTATAATAATATATAAAATATATAGTTATATATAGTATATATTAATATATTATATAAATAGATATATATAAATATATATATATATATTAATATAAGTATAAATATATATAATAGTATATATATATATATACTATATAATATATATAAGTATATAGTGTAGAATATATAATATAATATTTCGAGTTGTTAGCCTACTATTAATTATATATAATTGTGTTGCCAGGGTACGGGACTCGGGCCCCCAACTCAAATGCACCCCACCAACCTCTTCCCAACCTCGCACCTTAAATGAAAGAGATTTACAATGGATTATATACTTTTAGCACTAGTATTGAAATTCAAAATATAGGAAGTGGGCCTTTGTGAGAACAGTCATTTTTCTGCCTGAGTAGCACAGTATGCTAAAAACTCTCTCACTTGGAACATATGTTGGAGGACAGGCCAAGTATTTCCTTGCAAGTTTACTCATGCGTGGGTAAACATTTTGCTAAACTTTCCACCAACTGATAGGATCATCATTGTATATAGTCCGTTTTTCTTAGTGATATTTCATCATTGCACTACATCTTCTTTGGTATGATGGTTCTTCTCATCACATACTGACTGTAAATTCTCCAGTGAATTCTGTTATTTGATTTACTTGTTAGAAAGTGTATATAATGTAGAATTCGTTTTTTCCTTTTAATGGTGGCGAATTTAAGAATACCGTCGGATGGAAGTTTTCAACTGCAACACAAAATGGCGATTTAACTTGTTCTATTATTGTATTACAAAAAAACTTGCCTTTATAACGGGGATCAAAGCAAGTTGCAATAGTATGGTCATTAATTTTCACAGAACCAAAATGTTTTTCTAGCTCTAGTTTAATTTCATCTTTCATTTTCTTTAAACCGTCATCATTTGCTTGAAGAAGTTCAAAATGGCTTCCTTAAGCGTTTGAAATTGATGTATACCAATCGGAGATCAGAAGCTGTATGAGCGCTGAAATATTTATGGTAGTTTCTTTCAAATGTGTCAATAGCTTAATGCATGTGATATATGTCGATTTTCAACATAATACAGAATGTTAACTTTGGAATACGAATTGGCATACGAAGCAAGAGGTTCTTGAGCAATACTGTCTTCAATCATATGAAGTGTACTATTGCAGGCGGAGTGGGACGTATGTCTGAAACATTAAAGATATATGGATATTCAAGCAATTTTGAAAATTGCCCTTAAACCTCATTTTCAATTTCATTTTTTTTCGTCAGTAATTAATTAAGTACTTTTATATAAAATTCTTTAAATCTCGACAATAAATCATCCCGCGCAATCATCCCAGGGCAGCAGCTCCAGGCCCACCCTATTATAACCAGACCCATCCTAATATATTATATATATATAGATATTATATATATATATATAATATATATAATATATATATATATATATATATAATATACATATATAGTATATATATATATAATAAGAATATATTGCAATTTATC
>JABUQX010077183.1:15000-17500 GCA_015478945.1 Trachelipus rathkii
ATTAAAAGTACAAAAACCTATTGTTCTATTATTCTATTCTATAATAGAATAGTCCTTAAGAAAATTAATCTTGAAGCGAATGATACCTTTGGGAAATTGGAAATAGCATGCAAAGCTCGTATTAAATTAGAAACTGATATAAAATTTCTAAATAATAATAATAATAATAATAATAATAATAATAATAATAATAATAATAATAATAATAATAATAATAATAATAATAATAATAATGTACCTTTTTTTTAGGTTTCTTTCTTTGTTACTTCGAAGATATGCTAAAATCCGAAATTCTTTTCAAACGTTTTTATATTTCCCTGGTGCGATTTGGAAAAAAATATTTTTTCTCTCGCGTTTAACAATTAATTTATATATATATATATATATAATATAATATATATATATATATTTATTTATTTTTTTTTCACATATAATTATAATTTATTATATATATATATATATATTATATAATTATATATATGCATTATTCCACATAGCCTCTTAATCCTGAGGTAATTGGTCAGGGAAAGTATTTGTATGGTTTCTGACCAAGTGGAAGGTGCAGGAATATTTAGGCCCGATAGCAAGCCCTGCTTCAGCGCGACGTAGTCGGAATGCTTGCCACCGTAAGGCGTGGGTTCGCATCCTAGTACGCGGCTTTTCCAATACGAGAAGCATGAGAAGAGTGATTTTGTTTGTGAATAGACTGTTCTGTTGTATGTGTTGGCTATGGTTGTGATGTGTGTGTATTGAGATTAGTGTAATACACTATGCCGTAAACTGCAATGCGTAAATATTACAGAAAACTCCTACTAACGACAAATTTCTTGTGTCCGTTCACGTGGCCGAACTAGAACTCGAACCCATACTGAGAGGAATCCTCTTCTTAAGGTGAGCCAAAAAGCTCGCCTTAACCCACTGAGCCAAACGTGATTATATATATATATATATATAAATATATCTATATATATAATATATAGTATAGTATATATATATATATATAATATATATATATATATATATAATTATATATATATATATATATAATATATATATATTATATATATAATATATATATATATATATATACATATATATATATATATATATTATATAGTTATATATATATATATATTATATATATATATTATATATAATATATATATATATATATATATATATATATATATTATATTATTATTATTACACTTAGCACTTTTGTCGCCGCTTGATTCCGCGGGGTAGTGGTGCGTACAGCCTTCCTCATTCACACCCCCCCTCATCTCGCCCTCACCCACCTCCTCCACTCCCCTCTATCCCTCGCACCCTACCCTCTTCCTCCCCCATCCCTCCCTCCTCCAACATCTCCTTTATCTCCATCCATCCACCTCCCTTCTTGTCTCCCCCTTCCTCTGCCTTCCCTATCCCCCCGCCTCCAATCTCTAACCACTCTCTGCCTCCTCCATTCTCAGTAAATGCCCATACCAATCTTTAACATTCCTTCTCCGGCTCTTCCACCAGCCCTTCTCCAATCACACCTCTCCCTGCACCACCTATTCCTGATCCTCTCGACGCTTCTGCTAACCCCACAACAGCTCTCAACCCTTCATTCTCAAATACTTCCAACGTTTTTCCTGACCCTAGCAAATTCAGATCCCCACGTTTCACACCCTACACACCGCTGGTACAAATTCAGGTTTTTTTCGAACGTACTGCATTTAACTTTTCCCGTGATATGATCCCCCCTTTCCATAATTTCTCTCAGACCACTCAAAGCCCTCATTCCTTCACCAATTCTATGTTCTATCCCCTCCTTCATCCCTCCCCCCTTCCCAACTCCATCCCTAAGTATCTAAAAATCTTTACTTCTTCCAAAACTACACCCCCTACTCTAACCTCTAAACCCCTCCCCCTCCTCTCTTTCTTCCTCCTCAAACACTAACACTTTACTCTTACCTGGATTTTATTTTAAGACCCTTTTGTCCACACACCCTCTCAAAACTCCCTCACACATATACCTCAGCCCTTACCGCGTTCATTTCGCCACTAGGGCATGTAATCATCCGCGAAACAGTATCATGTTTCACTTCCCTCTATCATTCCCCAGTTCATCATTCCACCCCCTCCCTCCTCACCATTCCTCTGCACACACTCTCTTTTTAATATATATATATATAATATATATAAATATATATATTTAATAATATATATATATTATGATATGATATATATTATATATATATTAAATTGAATAAGTCACAGAAGATTTTACTCTTCATCAGCGGGATTCGAACACTGGAACTCCGCGTTTGCTGAGTTAACATAACCGGCACTTTATCCACTAGCCATCCAAGTCCTTCAAAAAAGAACGCTTCAGCGTAGTTTTAAAGCACCGGTTTTTTCTCATCCGCATAATTGCTGAGCACTCTAAAGGCCTGGCCCCCATTAATGAAATATATATATATATATATATATATATATATATATATATATATATATA
>JABUQX010077183.1:20000-37500 GCA_015478945.1 Trachelipus rathkii
TTTTTCCCTACTCAGTCACTCAAAATTGGCTATACAAATAGGGACCAGATTTCAAGATTAGGTATACAGAATAATACCCAAATTCTAAGTTAACATCTATCATAGCCTACTATATTTTTTACGTATTTTTCATAAATATTTCAGTACTTAAAAACAGTAAATTACATGCAGTATTACTTTAATAATTAACTAAAAAAACAGCCAATCTGGGTTAGTCAAAATATACTATATGATGCCCAAACCATCCATATATATATATATACTATCCAATGCTTCCTTAAATGTTGGAAGCGAGTCACACTCAACAACCTACTGCGGCAAACCATTCCAAAAATTAATAATCCTATTACTGAATAAAAGTTTTCTTACATAAGCTTACATTTCTTCTTAATTTTCTTACTGTGTCCCCTGGTCTCCCATCCATGGTCTACTATAAAGAATTTATAGTAGACCACAGTATGTTTGGAAAATATTTCCCTCAACCCCAGAAATCATCCATGTTGCTCTATGTTGCACTCTCTCCAGCATATCTATGGGTAATTCCATCTGAGACCACCCAATGAAAATACAGTTAAACACCCGATAGTCAGATTTTGATGAAAATAGGCATACATGGAGAATTTTTGCTCCTTATTACAATGGCGAAAACCGCAGGTCTCTATGATCAATAGTTTTCAAGACATTCAAACTCATAAATTTGCTTGCAACAGGCCAACATGGCTGGGTCCCCATCTTCAGGGTTACATTGCTCGGGCTCCCATTTATCCAAATACTATAAAGGTATATATATCATTAGAATCTCTTTTCATGAGTTTTTTGATGGTATAATTAATTTATCATTTTTAATTACTGGAAAAGCTTTACCTGTGGGTCAAATTTGGGGCCCTAGTTTTGGGCTATGGACATTAATTTTTTTTTATTATTATGTAATCATGAAACCTCATGTTATCATATTAATATATATATATATATATATATATATATATATATATATATATATATATATATATATATATATATATATATATATATATATATATATATATATATATATATATATATATATATATATATATATATATATATATATATATATATATATATATATATACTATATATATATATATATATATATACCATAGAACGGGGTTACTTGGAACATCAAGCAACTTGGAACACTTTTGACCAATGTATATATTTTTGTTGATAACTCCCAGACTATTTGGAGTAGAAAAGTGGTTTTAGGCTCATTTTGGTTGTAAAATGATGCTCTTTTAGAGGGTATATGATTGTAAAACACAAACCTTTACTATCCTTTTTTACACGCAAATGTGTAGTTTTTCATCTTTTACTAATTTTCAAACCCCTGAAAAATTTTACCCCATTTTTGCCGTCAGGAATATCTGACCCCCCCCCCCCAAATTTGGCATGTATGATAAGGGTCATATAAGGTATTTTTTTGACATCACAATATGATATAACCAAATTTAAGTATTTATTGTCAAGAATTTAACTTGAAATGGCCTCCCGGGGTAACTGGAACAGGGTGTTCCAAGTTACCCAATTGGAAGTTTCTTCATCTTACTACAGTTAGGACCCTCCTATGAAGATAAAAACAGCAGAATGGGCAAATAAATTGCAGGTAAATATACAACAATGTTAGAGCCGTATTTTTATTTACTTACTAACCATTTTATATAACTGCATCATAAAAATATTTTTAATTTAGGATAAAATTGTTCCAAGTTGCCCCGTCCTACGGTATATATATCTATATATATATATATGTAATATATATATAATAATATAATATATATATATATATATATATATATATATATATATATATATAATATATATATAATAATAATATATATATATATATATGCTATATATATAACTATATATGCATCAATACTCAAATAATAATAACCAATATATGTATATATATATATAATAATATATAACATATATGAAGCGATATTACAAATGGATACAGTTTTGTACCTAAGTATATTCACATGCATATACTTATATATATATATACTTATATATATATATATATATATATATATATATATATATAATATATATATATATATATATATATATATATACTATATACTATAACTATATATATACCGTATATATATATGTAGATATATATAATATATAATATATATATATATATATATATATATATATATATATATATATATATATATATATATATATATATATATATCGTATATATATATATATATATATATATATATATATATATATGGTATATTCCATGACAATTCAGGCAGGCAAAGGAAAAATGTTATCTTCATAGTCTCAGATAGTTTCGAATTTGACATATGTTAAATTTAATTCAGGAAAAATTAAGATACCCATATTTTTTTGCTTTGCCCGAAAACATTTCTGGACTAAGATGCAGGCCACCAAAGATGGCGTCCTGGGTACCATTTTTCAAAATAAATAAAGCAAGTGAATGATTCAGGAACATTAAACATGTGTATCTTGCTCCATTATTGTCATTGCCTATCAAGGATGAGGGACCATATCCTAAATATGTGTTACAAGAAAGCATGATAAATTCTCTCACCTGTCAAATGGTGAATAACTGATAAAAAACATGCAAAAGACAATTGAGAATACACATTCCATACTAAAATTAACAGAGTCTTTTCCTGGAGAAAGTGTCCTCAGTAGTTATTGGAGGAAAAAAGTAGATAATAATTCATTCAATTTAAAAAAAAAAAATTCATTTCACTACATCAGTTCATCAAATTTAAAGAAACTGAGAAATGCATTTCTCCCTATATAATTAATTTTAATTTAAGACATTTTAAGCTTAACTAAAGTTTCACAAAAAGAAAATTATATTCAAAATTAACATACCTTAATTTCCTTTTCACTTAATTTCCTTACAGCAACCTTTGGGAACTCAGATTCAGAAATTTTCTTTAAGAACATCATCTCTTCTGATCCAAACTCTATTTGCAACTCTTTCTCTTCTAAATATTTCAGTGACGTCATCCCTTCCTCAGGTTTCATACATTGCTTTAAAGATAAGAAAAATGATAATGCTGAAATGTGGAGTGAATAACTCGTAAATTAATAATCAAAATATTTTAGGTCAACATGTGTTCAAACATGCTCGGTTTTTATGAGATTTTGCTACAGGATGTCAAATATGACCTAAGAGAAACCCAATGCATCATGAGTTATTAGGATTTAATCATTTTTTTAATGTGATTATTAAATGAAACATAGCTCTTTAAATCACATTACAATAAAAGCTCAAATTGTTTCCCTTCTCCACGAATTCAAGCCTCATTGAGACTCATCTCACTGATCATTAAATACATTCCAATGTTCCAAGTCAAGTAAGTTGAACAATGTAAGTCGAAAAATAAAGCAACCCCCTCCCCCCCTACACTTAACTACATTTAAGAATCGTATCTTTCTTGGCAACCACATGTGCAAAATCATTATGGCAATGGTAAACAGTAACCTATTGACTGTATATTTTGTAAATTCTCCAATTAAATTGATTTTTTTTCCCTCAAACTTACAAAAAATAATAGCAAAATGTAACAAACGAGTTTCAATGAGTTTAATTAGGTTTTGTTTTTTATTTTATTTTATTTTTTTTTATTGCCAAAACTGTTAGAAACAAGATGCCATTCATTATGAAATTCACTGGCAACCTGAAGTTGAAGGCATGATTCATCCAGAGTAAAGTTGACAACTGAATCATTATAAACACCACCACCACAAAAGTATTTCTTTTCAAATTTCATATTTTCATTTCAATATCCAAAGACTCATCTTATTTGGAATAAAAGATGAGTCTTGGAATATCCAAGAGGAAAGAATTTCTGGATAAAATTTCCTTTCATTGAAAAAGTTGGTAATTATATTAGGTAGACATTTTTCATATCTCCATCTTGATATGAAAGACTCCTCTTATTTGGATATTGGAGCCTTTGGATATTGGAGAGGATGATACATCTGGATTAAACTTCCTCTCTTGTTGAAAAGGTTATGTAGCTACAAAACAATTTTGTAAAATTTTGCATTAATAATAATAATAATAACAATAATAAAAATAATACTAATAATAATAATAATAATAATAATAATAATAATAATAATAATAATAATAAAATAATTTGTGTTGCAACTGAAACCATAATTTTGGACAGAGGAAAGAGGTGGATGATCTGGCCTAAGAAAAATTTGCTCCAGTCAGAGCAGTCTTCTAGTCGATTACCCCCAACTTAAAATTACTAGTAAACAAGTTTATATAATAACATTCATTAGAAAATCACTATAAATGCTATATGACATACCTACTCAATTACAAGTATAACCACTTAAATATCTTAAATTGAAGAAACTTAAAAAGAATCGTATCTTTCAGACCTTGTAAGAATAAGCTTATGTTCCTCTCCTTCTAGTGTCTTCAGTTAGAGAAAATAAGTGATAAGACTTTCCCCTGAAAATGCTCATACGCTACTTTTGCACAATAATATGTGAAACTCAAATTTTGAAAAGTGAATATGTTAAATCTATCAAATTATTCATTCTCCATAAAAATTTAAAAGGAATAAATTATGCTAATTAATGATGCTATGATTAAAAATCTTTTATTTCATAAAATGTAAAGAATTGCAATACTTCAGTCAAAAATTGGGAATTTACTATAATATGTTTACAATTCATCTAATTTCTATGAAATTTCTAGAGAAGATATAATTACAAGTTACAAAACTTCTATTTAGAGCATTATTTTAATGTATATCAAACAGTTTGGCATCTGGTCCCAATTTGAAAAGAAAGTTTTGAGTAGATCTATCTAAAAAAAATTCAAGCATTTAGTGTACAAATTAAAGTTTTAGGTTTGAGATCACTCTTAAGCAGTGGCGGCTCTAGGCTTTGCGGGGCCCTGGGTGGCAATGGCAGCCCTAGGTTTTGCGGGCCCTGGTACTCTGAAATATACACAAATATATATATAAAGTATTAAAATCTACCTTACGTTATATATATATATAAATAGGCTATATATATATATATATATATATATATATATATATATATATATATATATATATATATATATATATATATATATATATATATATATATATATATATATATATATAGATTTATATAGATATATTTATATATATATATATATATATAACTATATATTTATATTTATATATATATATATATATATATATATATATATATATATATATATATATATATATATATATATATATATATAAATATAACTATATACTATATATATATATATATATATATGGCAGCCGTAGGTTTTGCAGGGCCCTGGCAGTGTTTTCGTAAGAAAAATAAACAAAATGGTATATAAAAAGTATTAAAATCTGCATGTTATGTATAATAATAACAACAACAATATATATATATATATATATATATATACTATATATATATATATATATATATATATATATATATATATATATATATATACCCAAATAGGACCGGGCGAGGTCGGTATATCAGATGATTCCACGTGGCTTAAAATAGTCTAAACGATGTAAATATATCTTTAAAGATGTAAAAATAATGTAATTTTTATGTCTTAGGTATTAATGTTTTATGAAACCTTTAATTTAAATCCATTAATTTTGTGATTGTTTTTTTTTTCTGAGCACTATAAAATGGAGCTAAATTTTAGGCTTATTGCTAAGAATCATACAGGTCAAAATAATTGTACTACATTATTGGTACCAAGATAAAGTACTTAAAAATAGTTCATAACCTTAATGCAATCGTTGGAGTCATTCAGGCAAGAGATAAATATGTTTTATTATAAAAATTGTAACATGGGGCAATTCGGTTCAGGTTTAAAAATTTGCGTGGGGCAATTCGGTCCACATTGAAATCTTCATTAAATTAAATTTTTAACTCTTTTACAAAAAGATGTCGAAAAATATAATAATTAAATTCATTTTTACACTTTTGCAGCAAGCAAGGTAGGAAAAGTTTAGGCATAATTAATTTATACAAATTTCACAGCAAGACAGTTCACACTTACGCAAAGTAACATGGCAGGATACAAGGGATACTCTGATGATGATGTTGCCAGACCCTTAAGCAGTTTTCGTTCTTGCATTGGTTCTTACGAAACGTAATATGCCTAAAACGCTCGAGTTTGCATTCGTTTTTGTCAAACAGCGCAAAATTAACAAACAACGTAAACTCGTAAAAGAAATGCTCACCAAACGTAAAGAATTTCCTTAATTCTGTGTAATATAAAATAAAAAGAATTGCAACCTTACAGAATTAATAACATTACAGTTCGTTTTTGTCAAACAGCGTAAAATCGTGAAAAAACCAAACGTAAAGGAATTTCCTTAATTCTGTGTAATATAGAATACAAAAGTAAGGAAATTCCTTCGTTTGATGAGCATTTTTTTAATGATTTTGCGTTTGACAAAAGCGAACGCAAACGAACATTTTATTAGTTTTCAAACCCAATTTCTTAAAATAATATTTATACCATTTAAATGAGACCTAAAACGCTTGAGCTTGCGTTCATTTTGTCAAGCAGTTTGCGTTCATTTTTGTCAAACATCGCAAAAATCGTAAAAAAACGCTCACAACACAAATAATTTCCATAATTCTGTATAATACAGAATAAAAGAATAACAACCTTACAGAATTGGAAATTCCTTACGTTTGGCGCTTTTTTTTAAGATTTCGCAGTTTGACAAAAACGAACAAAAACTCGAACATTTTATTACGTTTTTCTAAACCCAATTCTTAAAATAATATTGTAATACCATTATGTTTAAAAATTGAAAACTATTATCATAATTTATTAAATAAAACACTTTAATTGAGGATTCTTAGGGATGTGAAAATTGAAGTGGACAGACCCCGCCCCCAAAATCATGGGGCAATTCGGTCCACATACTTATCGACTTCTAACATTAATCTATATTATATATACAAATACAAATTATACATATTTTACTCCTAAAGGATAACATTAAAAATATTAAAAAAAAAGAACTGAAAAAAAAAAAAAAAAGTTTCAAACATAGCATTTTGGTACCCTGATTTTGGACGGGTAGCACATCTTACGAATATATATATATATATATATATATATATATATATATATATATATATATATATATATATATATATATATATATATATATATATATATATATATATATATTAGCAGCTTAATAATTTTTATCACACACCATATTAAGGAATAACTCCGAAGTAAGATTACATTATAATAGAAAATGTCCAGCACAATATACAACAATAAAGTAAACATTATATTCATATTCAGATTTTTTAGGGGTCTGGTAGGGGTTAAAATTTGGTATGTCCTAAATGAAAATGTGAACTATTTCATTACCATTCGACTGATTTTTGATATTTTTAAAGTTGAGATTAATAAGTTCCCCAACTTTTATTTAGGTCATTTTTTGATATACCTAAACATTTACCCTCTCTGGACACATCATACCTAATTTATTTAGCCTACACAATGATGTGCCTATAGGTCAAATGGTTAATACATAGAAAAATAACCTATATAAAATCTACATAACTTGTTTAATCTACTCAGAAAATTTCAGAAAAATTGAATGAATAAAAAAAATTAGAACACATTTAAGCTTGACAAAATTTTTGCCCATTTGTCAGATGATCAAAAAATCTACACACTTATTTTTGGAATTTATTTAAAGGGCATATAGCTAAACCTAAACTTTCTTTCTGTAAACATTAAAATGCTATTCATTTTTTTTCTCCATTAATCACTCAAAATTGGCCATTCAAATAGGGCCCAGATGTCAAGATTAGGTATCCAGAATAATACCCAAATTATAAGTTAACATCTACCATAGCCTACTATATTTTTTACGCAGTTTTCATAAATATTTGCTCAGCATAAAAATTTCAATACTTAAATATAGTACATTACATTCAGTTTTACCTTAATAATTAACAAAAAGTCCGCCAATTTGGCTTAGTCAATATATACTATATGATGATCAAACCATCTATATACCTATCCAATCCTTTCTTAAATGATGTAAGTGAGTCACACTCAACAACCTACTACTGCAAACCATTCCAAAAATTAGCAACCCAATTACTGAATAAAAGTTTTCTTACATCAAGATTACACGTCTTTCTAATTTTCTTATTGTGTCCCCTGGTCTCCTTCACAGTAAAAAGTAAACATTTTCAAGGTAATAAATAGCTTAAATTACATGTATAACAAATACTAAAATATTCAAATTTTTTAGAAAAATGTTTAATTCTTCATAAGCGATCTGCTAAGGAGAGTATTTTGAAAGTCCTGATATCTAGCCGGATTAGATCTGGATTCTGTTACATCACTACTAAGTACTACTACTACTACTAATAATAATAATAAATTTCGTACCTGTACTTCTGATCCTGAAACTTTATTTTCTGAATTTAATAAATGTTTATCTTTAATTTCAATATCCATTATTGACTTGATTTATTTATATTCAAAATAAATTTAATTAAAAATCACTATAGCCTTGATAATACAAAATTAAAAAAAATATAATTTTTGGTAATAGTGCAGGTCTTCAATACTGATTTTTATAAAAAACACACCATATACTCTAAAAAAATATATAATAATAAAGAATAAAAAAAAACAAAAATGGCTGTTAATTGTTACCCAGAGGGTTGTCACTATTTTTATGAAAATCACAAGGACATATACTCTAAAGAAATAATAAAGAATAGTGAAAACGAAAATCGTTGCACTCATTAAGAAAAAAAGTTACAGCCTCTCAAAGTTGCAAAAAACCCCATAGGATGTTATTTAAAAAAAAAAAACAAATTTTTTTTTTTTTGAAAATCACATGATACTCTAAAAAATTGTAAAGAATAGTGAAAACGAAAATCGGCAGTCTCTTTAGGAAAAAAAGTTACAGCCTCTGAAAGTTTAAAATTTTAGCAGACTTTATAATAAAAATTAGTGGAGCCTCGTGCTCGTTTTAGGGCCATCTGCTAAGTATACATAAAATTTCGCTAATTCTACATAGATTTTCTCTGTGTATACCTAACAAAACTTATCATAACCTGACTTAGAGGGCCTGTAATGAGACCTAAGCTGGATCGATCAATATTGAAAAGTCTATAGGATTTTTAACAACTTTGAGCTGTAACTTCCAAAGAGAGCGACAATTTTCGTTTTCACTATTCTTCATTGTCTTTAGAGTATCTGTGATTTCATAAAGGGTGAACAACCCTCTGGGTAACATTACCAAAATGACTGACATCTTATAGGAAAAAAGTTACAGCCTCTCAAAGTTTAAAAAAATCACAGTAATTGTAGAGAATTCACCAGTCCAAAGTAGATGAAGACTGTATTAAAACTAAAAACATTTAATGTGAAAAAATGGTATCAATAAATCATTTTAAGTTTTTTTTTTTTTTTTTTTACTGATTTGCTTACATTTTGTTTATATTTTCAAAAAAAAATTGAAAAATATTTAACGATTAAATTTCTTATTTTTTTATAGAGATAACACTATCACTATTATTGATATATCAATTTCATTCATATTTTTTCGTTAATTGATAGTTTTTCTACTATGATGTACATAAACAAAAAGAAAAAATAAATAATCTTGCAGGTAAAGGTATAGCCAAACTTTGGTATAGCACAGGACTCCAGATATTTTCTGAAAATATTCTAAGTCCAAAATCAATATAATAATAATAATAATAATAATAATAATAATAATAATAATAATAATAATAATAATAATAATAATAATAATAATAATAATAATAATAATAATAATAAGGTACGTACATATTATATTAAAATTATAAACATTTCATTTACAAAAATGGTTTTAAAAAATTATTTGGAATTTTTTTTACGCACTTGAGTTTATTTTGAGATAAGGCGTTTTCGATTTTGCACTTTTGCTAACAAAATTTAGTAAAATGCTAAAAAGTCGTTCGATTATGTCAATTTTAGCACAAATTTAGTAAAATGCTAACGAAACGTTAGTAATTTCCTAAATTCTGTTAGGTTGCTCTTTCCCGTGCTTACCGAATTTTAGGAAAATGCTAACGAAAAAATGTAAACAAATAAGATTGCGGCGTAGTAGTTCGATGATTTGATGAATGTTTCATTCATGAAATTAGCTTTAAAATTTAAATTTAATTTCTTCCAAATCGATAAACTCCATCACAATAGTTGATCAATTATTTGTAATAAAAACCTTTTGTTATTTTTTTTAATTTTGTTTATTCCAAAACCACGTGCTCCATTAGAACAGCTGATCAAAATTTTTGTAAACAATCGGTCGATTATGCCCGAAATTCGGGCTAAAACTGGATTAGCATTTCTTATCGAGCGTTAGCACAAATGCAAAATGGAAAACGCCTTTAATAATTTCATTAAAAATATTAATATTAAGGCTCTGAAAATCATAACAATTCGACTTTTTACCATTAAGTGTAGGGATGAGGGTCCTACCACATTAGATTGTGGTCCTACCTGCAAGATTATTTATTTTTGCCTTTTGTTTATGTACATCATGGTAGAAAATTATTAAATATCGAAAAGATATGAATGAAATTGATATATCAATAATAGTGATAGTGTTATTTCTATAAAAAAAAAAAAAAAAAAAAAAAAATTTGTTAAAAATTTTTGGAGCCTTATTTTTCTTTTCTTTTAAAAAAAAAAAAAAAAAAAAAAAAAAAAAAAAAAAAAAAAAAAAAAAAAAAAAAAAAAAAAAAAAAAAAAAAAAAAAAAAAAAAAAATAATAATTTGATGATACCATTTTTTACATGAAAGCTGCGTTTCCAGAAGACCGACTGCAGCCCGGACGGACACACGGGCGCACATGCATCGTTTCCAGAGCCCGTTAGCCCACTTCTACGTCATGTAAACGTCACACTCAGGCACCCGTTGTTACATCCTCAAAAAAGGGAATTAGTAAACGGGCCGGCTCGCGGATGAATATTTTGTTTACAAACAAATCTTTTTACAAAACATGTGTCGGAAATGACTTGCCGAAAGTTTTTTAATATTTTAGTTAACTTTTATGTTAAGGGTACTAATATATCGTATAATTTCATAAATTAGATACATATAAGTATAAGAGTATAATATTTTAATAGCTAGTGAGATTTTAATAGCAGATTTCAGTAAGTACATTTTTTAGGCCACACCCAGGTATCATTTTGTAAGGAGTATGGCCGATAATGGCAGGCCTAAATTGAATGGATCCCGTTTCATTTTTTTAATATGCATATTCATAATATATATATATATATGTAATAACAATAATATAATAACATAATATATATATATATATAATATATATATATATATATATATATATATATATATATATATATATATATACTATAATATATATATGTTGGTGTTAAAGTGAGAGATTTTTTTTTGAGAGAGAGGTTTTTTTTTTTGAGAGAGAGAGAGAGAGAGAGAGAGAGAGAGAGAGAGAGAGAGAGAGAGAGAGAGAGAGAGAGAGAGAGAGAGTATTTGTTATTAGAGTGAAAGAGAGAGAGAGAGCGAAAGAGAAAGAGAGAGAGAGAGAGAGAGAGAGAGAGAGAGAGAGAGAGAGAGAGAGAGAGAGAGAGAGAGAGAGAGAGAGAGAGAGAGAGAGAGAGAGAGAGAGAGAGAGAGAGAGAGAGAGAGAGAGAGAGAGAGAGAGAGAGAGAGAGAGAGAGAGAGAGAGAGAGGGAGAGAGAGGAGAGAGAGAGAGAGAGAGAGAGAGAGAGAGAGAGAGAGAGAGAGAGAGAGAGAGAGAGAGAGAGAGAGAGAGAGAGAGAGAGAGAGAGAGAGAGAGAGAGAGAGTAGTTAAAGAACTGATTTTATTCTTAAAGAATAGTGGAATTACCAATAAGTCAAGTATTATCTTTACAAATTTACATACCTTCTCCTCCTTTCTATCTCTGCCTGAAATAAATTCATATTTATAATAATATTAAACATTTTTTAAAGTAAAAAACCAAAAAAAAAGTAAGACCGAACGGATGGAACTCTGGCATTGTTTACAATTATCAGCTGATCCGACAGGCGCATTCTGCCATTTCCGGTGAACTCAAATTTCCTGTTCTCTGATTGGTTAATGTAATTTTTTTCAATTTGAAGCGTTTCTGAGTCGATTTTGCAAACGGGCTGCAGTCGGGCTTCTGGAAACGCAGCTTTATAAATGTTTGTAGTTTTAATACAAGCTGCGTTTCCTGCAGCCCGGACAGGCGCACATGCATCTTTTCCAGAGCCTGTTTGAGCACATCTACGTCTTGTAAACATCACAGTCAGGTGCCCGTTGTTAAATCCTCGAATTCGGGAATTGGTAAACGGGCGGGCGCGCGGATGAATACTTTGTTTACAAACAAATCTTTTTACAAAACATGTGTCGGAAATGACTTGCCAAAAGTTTTTTAATATTTTAGTTATTATGTTAAGGGTACTAATATATCGTATCATTTCATAAATTAGATACATATAAGTACAAGAGTATAATATTTTAATAGCTAGTGATATTTTAATTGCAGATTTCAGTAAGTACATTTATTAGGCCACACCCAGGTATCATTTTTTAAGGAGTATGGCCGATAATGACAATATAGGTATCTGTTAATTTGTGAAAATATGCATATTATATATATATATATATATATATATATATATATATATATATATATATATATATATATATATATATATATATATATATATATATATATATGGCAAAAGTAGAGAGAGAGAGAGATAATTTTATTTTTAAAGAATAGTGGAATTACCAATAAGTCAAGTATTATCTTTACAAATTTACATACCTTCTCCTTTCTATCTCTGCCTGAAATAAATTCCAATTTATAATAATATTAAACATTTTTTAATGTAAAAAAAAACAACAAAAAAGTAAGACTGAATGGATGGAACTCTTACATTGTTTACAATTGTCATCCGGCGGTGCATTCGGCCGTTTCCGGTGCACTCAAATGTCCTGTTCTCTGATTGGTTAATGCAATTTTTTTCAATTTAAAGCGTTTCTGAGTCGATTTTGCAAACAGGCTGCAGTCGGGCTTCTGGAAACGCAGCTACAGTCCTCGTCTACTTTGAACTGGTGAATTCTCCACAATTACTGTGATTTTTTTAAACTTTGAGAGGCTGTAACTTTTTTTCACCTAAGATGTCAGTCATTTTTGTTTTTTTTATTCTTCATTATTATATATAGCTATATTTTTTTAGAGTCTATGGTGTGATTTTTATAAAAATCAGTGTTGAAGACCTTCTGTTCTATTATTACCAGAAATTATTTATTTATTTTTTTGGTATTGTTCTATATTTGAATCAGTGCATATTTTCTGAAAAAATTTTCAAAGTTCAAAAAAATTTCTAAGTTCAGAAAAGTTAAGTTAAGTTTTTAAGAAATTTCTTAAAAAACATAACTTTTCTGAACTTAGAAATTTTTTTGAACTTAGAAAATTTTTTCAGAAAATATACACTGATTCAAATATAGAACTTTCCCATTTTTTTAATTTTGTTTTATCAAGGCTATATAAATTTCATTGCAAGCTATTTTGAGTATAAAATAAATTAAGTTAATAATGGATATTGAAATTAAAGATAAACATTTATTAAATTCAGAAAAAGTTTCAGGATCAAAAGTACAGGTATGAAATTTATTATTATTATTATTATTAGTAGTAGTAGTACTTAGTAGTGACATTAGTAGTATTTGTAACAGAATCCAGATCTAATCCGGCTAGATATCAGGACTTGCAAAATTACTCTCCTTAGCAGTTCTGGCTTTTAAAGAATTAAACATTTTTCTAAAAAATTTGAATATTTTGGTATTTGTTTTATACGTGTAATTTAAACTATTTAGGCCTATTACCTTGAAAATGTTTACTTTTTACTATGAAGGAGACCAGGGGACACAATAAGAAAATTAGGAAGATGTGTAATCTTGATGTAAGAAAACTTTTATTCATTAATGGGGTTGTTAATTTTTGGAATGGTTTGCTGCAGCAGGTTGTTGAGTGTGACTCACTTACATCATTTAAGAAAGGATTGGATAGGTATATGGATGTTTTGATCATCATATAGCTAGTATATATTGACTAAGGCAAATTGGCGGACTTTTTGTTAATTATTAAGTTAATTTTAGTAATGTAAAACTGAATGTAATGTACTATGTTTAAGTGTTGAAATTTTTATGCTGAGCAAATATTTATGAAAACTACGTAAAAAATATAGTAGGCTATAATGTTAACTTATAATTTGGGTATTATTCTGGATACCTAATCTTGACATCTGGTTCCTATTTGAATGGCCAATTTTGAGTGATTAATGGAGAAAAAAATGAATAGCATTTTAATGTTTACAGAAAGAAAGTTTAGGTTTAGCTATATGTCCTTTAAATAAATTCCAAAAATAACAGTGTAGATTTTTTGATCATCTGACAAATGGGCAAAAATTTTGTCAAGCTTGAATGTGTCCTAATTTTTTTTCATTCATTCAATTTTTCTGAAATTTTCTGAGTAGATTAAACAAGTTATGTTAATTTTATATATATAGGTTATTTTTCCATGTATTAACCATTTGACCTATGGGCACATCATTGTGTAGGCTAAATAAATTAGGTATGATGTGTCCAGAGAGGGTAAATGCTTAGGTATACCAAAAAATGACCTAAATAAAAGTTGGGTAACTTATTCAACTCTACTTTGAAAATATCATAAAAATCAGTTGAATGGTAATGAAATAGTTCATATTTTCAATTACGACATTCAAAATTTTGACTCCTACTAGACCCCTAAAAAATCTGCACAGGGATTTTTTTATTTTGAATATTGCTTAAGAGTGATCTCAAACCTAAAACTTTAATTTGTACACTAAATGCTTGATTTTTTTTTAGATAGATCTACTCAAAACTTTCTTTTCAAATTAGGACCAGATGCCAAACTATTTGATATACATTAAAATGCTCTAAATAGAAGTTTTGTAACTCATCCAATTATATCTTCTCTAGAAATTTTATAGAAATTAGATGAATAGTAAATATATTATAGTAAATTCCCAATTTTTGACTAAAGTATTGCAATTCTTTACATTTTATGAAATAAAAGATTTTTAATCATAGCATCATTAATTAGTATAATTTATTCCTTTTAAATTTTTATGGAGAATGAATAATTTGATAGATTTAACATATTCACTTTTCAAAATTTGAGTTTCACATATTATTGTGCAAAAGTAGCGTATGAGCATTTTCAGGTGAAAGTCTTATCACTTATATTCTCTAACTGAAGACACTAGAAGGAGAGGAACATAAGCTTATTCTTACAAGGTCTGAAAGATACGATTCTTTTTAAGTTTCTTCAATTTAAGATATTTAAGTGGTTATACTTGTAATTGAGTAGGTATGCCATATAGCATCTATAGGGGTTTTCTAATGAATGTTATTATATAAACTTGTTTACTAGTAATTTTAAGTTGGGGGTAATCGACTAGAAGACTGCTCTGACTGGAGCAAATTTTTCTTAGGCCAGATCATCCACCTCTTTCCTCTGTCCAAAATTATGGTTTCAGTTGCAACACTAATTATTATTATTATTATTATTATTATTATTATTATTATTATTATTATTATTATTATTATTATTATTATTATTATTATTATTATTAATGCAAAATTTTACAAAATTGTTTTGTACATAATCATTTCAACAAGAGAGGAAGTTTAATCCAGATGTATCATCCTCTCCAATATCCAAAGGCTCCAATATTCAAATAAGAGGAGTCTTTCATATCAAGATGGAGATATGAAAAATGTCTACCTAATATAATTACCAACTTTTTCTATGAAAAGAAATTTTATTGAGACATTATTTCCTCTTGGATATTCCAAGACTCAACTTTTATTCCAAATAAGATGAGTCTTTGGATATCGAAATGAAAATATGAAATTTGAAAAGAGAAATACTTTTGTGGTGGTGGTGTTTATAATGATGCAGGTGTCAACTTTATTCTGGATGAATCATGCCTTCAACTTCAGGTTGTCAGTAAATTTCATAATGAATGGCATCTTGTTTCTAACATTGTTGGCAATAAAAAAAAAAAATAAAATAAAAAAAACACCTAATTAAACTAAGTGAAACTCGTCTGTTACATTTTCCTATTATTTTTTGTAAGTTTGAGAAAAAAAAAAACATTAATTGTAGAATTTACTAAATTTACAGTAAATAGGTTACTGTTTACCATTACCATAATGATTTTGCACATGTGGTTGCCAAGAAAGATACGATTCTTAAATGTAGTTAAGTGTAGGGGGAAGGGGGTTGCTTTATTTTTCGACTTACATTGTTCAACTTACTTAACTTGTTAAATGTTTCCAATATAAATAACCTTGGAATGTTAATGATCAGTGAGATGAGTCTCAATGAGTCCTGAATTCGTGGAGAAGGGAAACAATTTGAGCTTTTATTGTAATGTGATTTAAAGAGCTTTGTTTCATTTAATAATTACATTAAATCTTAATAACTCATGATGCATTGGGTTTCTCTTAGGTCATATTTGACATCCTGTTGCAATATCTCATAAAAGCTGAGCATGTTCGAGCACATGTGTCAACATGTATTTTGATTATTAATTTATGAGTTATCCACTCCTCATTTCCGCATTATCATTTTTCTTCTCTTTATAAAGAAATATGTGAAACTTGATGAAGGGATTTCATCACCGAAATATTTAGAAGAGAAAGAGTTTGAAATAGAGTTTGGATCAGAAGAGAAAATGTTCTTTAAGAAGATTTCTGAATCTGAGTATCCAAAGGTTGCTGTAAGGAAATTAAGTGAAAAGGAAATTAAGGTATGTTAATTTTGAATATAATTTTATTTTTGTGAAACTTTAATTAAGCTTGAAATGTCTTAAGGTAAATCTATATATTGGGAGAAATGCATTTCTCAATTTTTTTAAATTTAATGAATCAATGTAGTGAAACGATTTTTTTTTAAATTGAATGAATTATTATTTACTTTTTTCCTCAAATAACTACTTTGTCTTAAGGTCGCCACTTTCTCCAGGAAAAGAACCTGTAAATTTTAGTATGGACGTGTGTATTTCTCTATGGATAAGTCCAAATGTTGAAAAGGTTTTCTCAATTGTCTTTTGCATGTTTTTTATCAGTTAATCACCATTTGACATGTGAGAGAGTTTCTAATTGTCGTCAAATCAAAACCTACAAAGTAGAATCGAGACTGGCTTTGAATGTTTCTTCGTTAATTAAGCTTAGTTTTGATTATATTTCATAACACTGATTGACTTTTGCTTCTTCAAAGTAATTTTTAGCCATGAATTTTGAATCTTTAATGAATTTAGAACAACCGAAGTGAGTGATGCATTCATCACGTCTCT
>JABUQX010077183.1:45000-48323 GCA_015478945.1 Trachelipus rathkii
ATTTGTCTTCAGGAACTGCAACTTCGCCATCGTGTTCTTTTTCCACCATCCACATACAGAGAGTTCGTCTCCTGAATCGCGGGAGCTAATGAGGTGGGGCAGCGTTTCTGCTTCACGAATCGGTCCCTTTCACTCGGATTCCCTATCGACCCGTTACATGCTGTGGCAGCTAGAATCCATCCTAGATTCACCGCCACTCTGTGCTTGGTACAGCACCTAGCTGTCCTAAACTAGGGAAAACCCTTCGAACTTTGTTAAGGAGTTTGCCGCAGCCCATGTTAGTCCTGGGTGACTTTAACCTCCGCTACTCCTTGTGGGTGACACTATCGCATCTCCCCATGCCGATTGGATACTTGGTTCCTGGAGGAATTTTCTTTAGGATGTTTAAATACAGGTCTTTCGACGTTTGAACGTTTTGACACGGGTACTTCTTCCTGTGTCAACGTCTCATTGTGCTCGATTTTATCCATTCGGGTGGGAAAGGTCACCGTTCCTCTGGGGAGTGACCATTATCCGATCGTCATATCGTCCTTCGATCCTAGCTTGCAACAACAACCATATTCCAGCTGACGGTATGATAGAGCGGATTGGTGTTCCTTCTATCAGGCTACTTACATTCCGGTCCTTCCTGCCACAATTTTTCCAGTCTCCGGCATCCGCATTCACATTCTTTCAGGATACTATCCTCACTGCGGTGGTTGACCATCCGCGCTCTACTGGGAACCGTAAATCAACGTCTCTCTTGGTGGAACGCTGATTGTTCTCGGACTCATCGGAGAAAAGTGTAAATTGTTCCGTTTGTACAAACGGACTCCCACTATGTCCAACTTGATTCTTTTTAAGGCTGCATCAGAACGTTCTAGGTGTATTAACCGTCGGACGAGAAGACAATATTTCCATGAATACGCCTCTACCGTGAATTCTTCCACATATTTGTCTTCTGTATACAAGGTTAGGCGTAAAATATCTCGGAAGCACCATCTTGATCCACCTATACTCCTTACATACGGCCTACAACCTTCTGATGTTATCTCTGATCCAGGGATTGTTGCTGATGAGCTGGGTTTTCACTTTGCTTCCTGCTCCAACGAATCTAGGATATCCAGAACCTTTCGATTGATTCGTTTTTACAAGCATCCTCTCCGGACTTTTATGTTTCCGCTGGAGAGGACCCCTTTTTATAACAGACTCTTTACGAAGTGGGTGGAATTTCAAGAGGTATTAAAGCTCTGTAAGGACGGTGCTCCTGGCCCTAAAGGTATTTCCTTCCAGATGTTAAGGCATGTTCATCCATCGGCCTCGGCTTTCTCCCCTCAGCCTGTAATAGAATCTGGGTGGAGGGTGTCTTTTCTCCTGTCTGGTTGATAGCTTATATTGTCCCAATTCCGAAACCTGGGGAAAGACCCAACTTCTACCGACAACCATCGACCCATCTCCTTAACTTGCAACACATGAGTTGATGGAGAGAATGGTGGCTTCCTGCTCTTTCCTTAATTGGAGCTACACACATTTTCTGACAATCAATTTGGTTTTCGGCATCATCGCTCTACTCAGGTCCTCTCCTTTGTTTGGACCATGATGTACGTGAGTTTCTCGCTTCGCATAAATTGACCCTGGCCGTTTTCTTTGATCTGAAAAAGGCATACGACTCCACATGGAGGGTGAGGGTTTTGCGAAACCTTCACTTCATGGGCCTCCGGGAACTTCCCTCTTCCTTCAAACCCTGATGTTTGATCGTTCATTTCAGGTCCGGTGCGGAAGCCACTCCTTCCAGGCATTTTGTCATGGAAGAAGGGGGTTCCGCAAGGCAGTGTGTTGAGTGTTTTTGCAATAGGCTTCAACGGAGTGGTCGATACCATCCCCTACTCAGTCCTCCGTTGTTCCCTCTATGTAGATGATCTTGCTATGTATATCACTGGGCAAACTCCCTTGCATGGAACGTCAGCTTCAACTGGTCATCGACAGAGCCACGTCCTGGTGCAGTGCGCGTGGTTTCAAGTTCTCCACTTCCAAAACGAAAGTGATGCTTTTCCGGAGAAACCCCCGTCGCCTTTCATACCTTACTCATATACATCATCTTAAAACTAGTTGCCGCCGATCTCTTTGGCCTCTTACGGCACCTCACCCTAAGTCTTGGGTGTGACAGAAAGTCACTGCTTCGCCCTTACATCATGCTAAAATTGAGGGGCTAAATTAGATTATGGCTGTGCCATCTCTGTGGGCAGACCTTCCAATCATATTTTCTTCGCCTCATTGACCCTATTCAAAACGAGGGTCTGCGCATTGCAACAGGTGCATTTTGATCATCGAAAGAGAGTCTGGAGGTGGAGACTGGGATAATACCCTTTGTCCCTGCGAAGAGAGCAGCTTATGTGCTCTTTATTCTTCGTATTCAGGTCCCTGCTTCTTCAACCTTGTCACCCTTAATAGAGAGATTCCTCCGCAGTCCTGCATATTGGACGTTCGCTGGGTTGTGGACTCCTATTTTTGATTTCCTGTCCCTTTTCATTCGGTTTCCGCCACTTCGACGATCGCTCATGTGAATGGATTTCTCCTCCACTGTCTGTTTCCTGGGATCCAGTCCTTCAACAAGGCTGAGACACATCCGGCGACGTTGAGAGGTTCCTTTCTGTCTCATAAAGAGATCCACAACGACTCGACACCCGTCTAGACACTGATGGCTCCAAAACGGGAGGCGAAGTGGGAGCGTCGGCTGTCTTCCCGGATTTCGCCATTTCCACACAATGCCTACCTATACGTCCATCTTTTCGGCTGAGCTAATAGCGCTGGTTTTGGCTGTGGCAGAATTAGCAACCTACCACCCGGATGTCATTATACAATTTTCTCGAACTTGGAGGCGCGCTCTCTTGGCTCTGTTCGATCGGTCAACAAGGAATCCTTTGGTTTCATCTGTCCAAAAGTTCATTGCTCTGTTCAATTGAATGGGAGGGGCATTGAGTTCTGCTGGGTCCCTTCCCATGTGGGTATTCCTGGGAAACTGAGAGAGCTGATACGAGGCCAACCAGTGCTGCCGCTGGCAGGGTAACTAGCAGACGGTTCCTTCCACTGAATATATTGTTGGGACACCTCCCTGCGACTGATTTTTACGCTTGTGTCCGTCAGGGTTTTCTCCTGCTGGGAGACTTGCTGGGCGGAGATTTTCGTGGCGCCAAGCTGCGGAATGTTAAACCCCTCATAGGTCATGGCCGTCCTCTTGTAAACGAAGTCGCCGCCAGTGAGCGCGCATCGAACGCGAAAGTGTTTCACGATAAATGCGGAAACGGTTAAACACCCAAATTCCAACTGAACGAAGTGGCTGCTCG
>JABUQX010077184.1:0-2500 GCA_015478945.1 Trachelipus rathkii
AGAGAGGTAACTCCACCAGACGTACCTGATTATATGTAAGTATATTATATATTATATATATATATATATATAAATATATATATATATATATAATTATGATATATAATTATATATATATATATATATGTATTATATATTATAGTATATATATATATATAATATATATCATTACCTAGGCCCGGTCTGAATAACAAACCTATCTATGCTAGCATGTTCATAGCAGCTTTTTATACTACAGCATCTCTTCTCATCTCTTCGACATATTGCTTCACAATCATCTGATAATATTTTTTTCTTTTCTAAGTACATCTACTCCTATCACCAATTGGCATTGTTTTCTAATTCTATAAATTAATTCAATATTAACTCATATCCATTCAATGAGCATACAACAACAAATACACATCCACCCAGAACATACACATACGGCAGACCACACACATCATATACATCATCCATAGTCCAGACTCCCCATTGCACGTACGCACACATACGCAATATTTCATGCAAAAAACATACGGTTTTTCCTCTCATAGACACGTCATAAAAATTATACTTAGAGGCCACGCATAGCATCATTAGTTAGACGAAGTTATGAGCCAGTGCTACAGAGGAAATGATACATGAGAGTGTGTTTCTTGGGATATTATGTAAAGGACGAAGCTTGGTGTACTTATATGATTCTAAATAACTTTTATCATAGTCGAAGTTATGCGATTTGGTAAGGATACGATGACTCATTCTGGGGAAAATCAGGCATGGGCTGAAAACTAGATAAAGAGGTGTTGTCATAGCTGTCCCACCATTTGTATTACATCTCACAAAGATATTACGTCTTCTAAAGGTTTAAGACTGATATTTCTTTTTATTAACGCTATTTAACATATTTTGATAAGTTGGATCATGTATATTTTGTTTGATATCTTTTTTTTTATAAGTTTCATTTTACAATTATGTTTTTTGTTTAATTTTTGTTTTATTTCATTTTGTTCAGTTTTAAATATTCGATATTTATTCGATTTTATTTTTTCAATTTTTACTTATTTTAATTTTTTTTAATTATTATTATTATTATTATTATTATTATTATTATTATTATTATTATTATTATTATTATTATTATTATTATTATTATTATTATTATTATTATTATTATTATTATATATTTATTAATGTATTATTATTTATTATTAGTATTATTATTATTATATTATTATTATTTTATTATTATTTATATTATTAAATTTTATAATTATATTAGAATTAGATTATTCTTATAAAGTATCATTTTTTATTATTATTGTAATTATTATTATTTTATTTATTAAAATTATTTTGTTTAAGAATTTTTATTTGTTTTATTTATTTTAATTTTATTTTTATTTTTATTTTAATTTTTTATTTTTATTTTACTATTTTTGCTTTTATTTTTATTTATTTTTTTTAATCAGTTCTTTTTTTTTTATTTCAAAATAGTTTTGTTTAACAAAATTTCTTTGTTTATAGACCTATAAGCCATGTAAAGCACTAGAAGCAATAAAAAAAAATCCTATTACTCTCACACTTGATAGGCATTTGCGCTATTGATTTACTGTTTTTCTGCTTTAAGTTTTTTTAAAATGTTTTAATAAAATAGTCTCAATTATATATTAAAAAAATGACGTAAAGCAGTAAGCAGTAATAGCAGTAAAGCAGTAAATTCAAGTTAAGCAGTAATAACAGTAAGGCAGTAAGAGCAGTAGAAGCAGTAAAGCATCCCCTACCCCTACTCTTATCATCCTCCAGTCGGAATGATTTCAGTTACTTATGGGTCGTAAAAACATGTTTACTTCACTAGAACAGTAAAAGCATTAAGCAGATCGTGATCACACCTAGGGGGAATAATAAATTTCTTATTGGATCATCTACATTTTGTCCTGTTATGTTTGTTTACTACTTCAAGTAATATGTGTAAGAACATAAAAAAAGATATTTTAATTATATATACATACGCCATCAGAGTTGGTGTGAGGAGTCAATACCAAAACTTTGCATTAAACATACACAGTGTATTTCACATTAAAACAAAACAAAGAATTGATGATGAGAATGAAGACTTCAGGTTCTTACATCGTATATGTAGTGTATGACTTTAGGAATAGTATAGTAGCAGTTACTAGTTATAGTATTTTATATATATAGTAATATCATATTAACAACAGTATCAATAGTAGTTGTACTAATAGTAGTAGTTATAGATATAATATCATTAACAATAGACGTAATATCTTTGTGAGATGTAATACAAATGGAGGGGCAGCTATGACACTACCTCTAGGTATATCTAGTTTCAACCCATTGCCTGTTCTCCCTGTATTGGATCCTCTGTGTCCTTACAGTACTGAACTTCGACTATGGTGAAATCATGCTAGAACCTATAAGTACACCAAGCTTTATCTTTACGTAATATCCAAGAAACACCTTCTCATGTATCGTTCCTTCTGTAACACTGTGCCTCATA
>JABUQX010077184.1:7500-20000 GCA_015478945.1 Trachelipus rathkii
TATAATATTAATATATATATATATATTATATATATATATATATATATATATATAATATATAAATATATATATATATATATATTATATATATATATATATTATTAACCTAAAATTTAGATAGTTTTAAAATATGATATATATATTATATATATTATATATATATATATATATAATATAATATATATATATATATATTTATATATATATATAATATATATTATATATATATATATATAATATATATATATATATATATATATATATATATATATATATACATATATATATATTTATATATATATATATATGCATAGTTGGTGCAGGCTCAGCTGGAGCAGTGGTTGCAAATCGGCTTTCTGAAGTTTCTGATTTTCAAATCTTACTTCTTGAAGCTGGAGGAGACGAGACAGGAATTACTGACACTCCAGGAATTTATTCTTTTGAAAACGTCGGAACAAAAATTAATTGGAATTTTACTACAGAATCAAGTTCAAAATTTTGTCTTGGAACGATGGACAAGGTAATTTTGATAGTCATTTATTTACCTATTCATGAAATGATTATTTAGATTTACTTTGATTTTTAATTCACCAAAAGTAGTTTTAATTTATTTAAAGGTTATTTCACCTATTCATGAAATAATAATTTCCCCATGAGTATTAAAATGTTCAAAGTAAATATTTTCCCAATTCATTTTCTAAACATTGTGTGTATTGGAGAAAATTGGTATATTAGGCCTCAAGTTAGATGACAAAGTCAACTAGTATTATTTCTTTCAAGATTATTGCATGTTACTTTCTTTCATTTCCGTAACAAATCTGGCTTTCAATTTGTATAGAAATATTTTGAAATCACGTGAATTGACATATTAATTAACTTCAAAATTTTAGTGACTCCATCTATAGTTCCCCCTAGTTACCTAATATGTGATTCACAAATTCAAGGGTTCCAAAAAAAAAAAAAAACACATATTTATACTCTAGACCAGCGGTCTCCAAACTTTTTTGATCGCGTACCCCAAAGACGAAAATAATTATAAGTTGTACCCCTATAGGAATATAATATAATATAATATAATATAATATAATATAATATAATATAATATAATATAATATAATATAATATAATATAATATAATATAATATAATATAATATAATATAGTATAGTATAATATAATATAATTATATAATATAATATATATATATATAATATAATATATATAAATATATATATATATACTTAAAAACAATAATAAAATAATATAATATAATTTATTAATATTATAATATAATATATACATAAGACACAGCGACCAATTGAGAGAACCTCGCGCTCACGTTTTTTTTACAGTTGTCACCACCACTCACGGGCAGAGCCCTATTCAAAGAAGGGGTGTAGTACGCTCAAAAGTTCACCCTCTAGCTCAAATTACGCAGATGAGCTCCGACGCAGGCTTTAAACTGAGGTTGATTAAATTCAGCAGGAAACACATAAGATGGAAGAGAATTTCACAGAACAGAGGTGGTAGGAAAGAAGGAAGCACCGCAGGGAACTAGTCTGGAGTTACCAATATCAACACAAAACTCGTGCGCCGATACAGCACCCCTTGTGCTACGAGGGTGTCCGTGAAGGTGGTGGTACGCTGAGTGAATACAGTTCCCTCGACGCGCGTGGAAACTGCTGTATTGCCTCTAGAAATAGAGGTAAACACCAACATTCGCCGCAAAAGATAGAGGGTAAGTGAATTGGAAAGTACAGAATAGTTTATAAGCCTTTTGGCCTTTGACTCGACCCTGTCCAAAAGCCGGGTGAAACCAGAGCCCTTCCCCCCAGATATGAGAACAGTATCCATACAACAGGCGGATGAGCCTTTGCATAGTTTGGAGAACTGAGAAAGGGAAAAAAGTCTCGCCGTCTAAAAAGAACTCGCAGTTTCTTTGAGCCAACCGTAGCAACCGTTGTGATGAAAGGTTTCCAAGACAATTTTTTGTTTATGTTTAGGGAAATGGTGTTTATATTGTGAACAGGCAGGACGAGAGAAGATGTCGAAAAGAAGCCCTATGAAAATTAGAAAAGGTGTTTAGAGATGGAGATTTGTAGAAGTTAAGTTTTTAAATTTCACCAGGTTGAGACGACCCCACCCGGAAATTTTATCCAGCTCAGTGAGAATAGAATCGGAAAGATTAAGACAAGAGGCAATTCTAGAAGTAATGAGGGAACAGAATTGAAATTGAGCTGAAGAATGAAAGGTCGAGTCCTCGGCATATGAGTGGATAGAGTTAGATGTGCAGGTGAAAAGATCATTAATAAAAAGTAGGAATAAAGTAGGATAAGACGGAACCCCGAGGAACAACACTATTGACAGAAAAAAAGTCGCCCCATCAACAACAGCCGATATTGAGCGATTTGAGAGAAAGCTAGACATAAGCAAGCAAAGAGAAGGAAACTTAAAAGAAGGAAGTTTGGAAAGCAGTGACGCGTGCCATACCGGTCAAATGCTTTGGATAGTCCAATCGCCACAACGCAAGTCTCCCCGTGGTTCCTAAGAGCGGAAAACCATAAATCGATTTGATAGAAAAGTATATCGCCAGTAGACCTCGAGCGCCGAAAGCCGTACTGGCTATCGGAAAGAAGGGAATGAGTTTTCAGATGATCTAAGAAGTAAAAGTAGAGAAAGGTTTCAAAGATCTTAGATAGAATACAAGTGAGAGCTATAGAGCGATAGTTCGAAGGATCAAAGCGGCTTACTTATTTCGGAATAGGTTGAACATGTGCGTGCTCTCAACAATGAGGGAAAGTGCTAGTATTGAGACATAGAGAATATAGTTGAACGAGAGGCGGGGACAGCACGGAAGCACACTTCCTCAAAACTTGGGGAGGAATGCCATGCGGGTCACCCTCCTTCCTAGCGTTCATAGATTTCAGGAGCCCATGCACCCGATCGAATGTAATCACAGGCAAAGGCATAGGACACCTGAGAGGAAAAGGAGGAGGAAGAAGGATGCCAGAATCGTCCATGGTTGAGTTAGAGGAAAAGAGGAAGCCAAAGAGATTGGCCTTTTCAGTTTTAGAATTAGCAACAGAACCATCAGAGCGAATAAGAAGAGGAAAGGCAGATTTACAGAAGTTGTTAGAGATGTTTTTGGCAAGAGGCCAAAAAGATTTGTCAGTTAGAGAACCAAGGAGGTGAGCTAACTTTCGTTTAATGAAAGTTAGCTTTGCACGTCGAAGAGTATTCCTGCAACGATTTCTAGCTGAATGAAAATTAGTGAGTGATAGAACAAGAATGCACTCGATCACATGTAATCACAGGCAAAGGCATAGGACACCTGAGAGGAGAAGGAGGAGGAGAAGCAAGAGGAATGCCACGATCACACACTCTCACAAGTGATCGTGAGCCTACTTCTTTGGCGTACCCCTAAATATCACTTTGCGTACCCCCCGGGGTACGCGTACCCCACTTTGGAGACCACTGCTCTAGACTTCAAAATATTTAGATCAAAATTTGAAATAAACTAATTCAACCAATTCCAATATATCATTTGGGTAGATTTTAAAATTATTATTTGCCTTCTCAACTTCTATGAACGCTATACGTTCTTAGCAGTTTTTTTTTCAATTTTATTAAGATTTGTAGTAGCTCTTCTATGTGAAAATAACTTTTACGTTTAGCTACTAATGTGTGGACTTCCGTAACATCAAAATTCAAACAATAATTTCTTGTGTTGAGTTTGGTTAAAAAAAGGCTATTTTGACCACAATTATTCCCTAATATTAAAATAATTGTAACAACATAATTATAATTTACACAAGATGTAAAGCAAATTATATATCATCTACAGATATGCTCTTACCCTCAAGGGAAAATTCTTGGAGGCACATCAGCCGTGAATGGTATGATGTACGTCAGAGGGAATAAACGTGATTACGACGAATGGGCAGCCACAGGAAATTATGGATGGAGCTTTGATGAGGTTTTGCCTTACTTCAAAAAATCAGAAGACAATAGGAATATAACCTTATCCAAAAACAGTAATATATATATATATATATATATATATATATTTTATATATGATATATATATATATATATATATGTATATATTATATATATATATATATATATATATCATATATATATATATGTGTGTTTTTACCTGTGTTAATATATAGTAGTGAGACTATGATCTGGAATAAGAGGTATAAACCTAAAGTACAATGTGTTCAGATGAGCAATCTTAGGGGCGTGCTAGGTGTGAGAAGAATTGATAGAATGAGGAATGAACGTATTAGAGAGTTGTGTGGTGTGAAGAATTGGATAAATGAGAAAATAAATGAAAGAACGTTGAGATAGTTTGGTCATGTGGAAAGGTTAGATGATAGTCGGTTGGTTAAGCGGATGTATAGTGGTGAGTGTGCTGGGAATCGCCCGGCTGGGAGACCAAAGAAAAGTGGACTGAGTCAGTAAAGGAATGCTTGGAGGAGAGAAATGTGAGTTTGGCAGAGGCGAGAAGAAAGGTACATAATAGGAGTGAATGTTGGAGTTTTGTGAGGGGATATGGTTATGGCCGACCTGGGCCAAGGAATGAATCCCACAGTGACTAGATGCCATAGTGAGGAGTAGTATAGAGGGGAACACCAGCAGCCAAACTGAAATCCGGAAATTGCAACCGGATGTTGCAAATGTTGCAAAGCAGCATTTTGCAACATTTGTTTTTTGACTAAGATACGCCAAAGTTAGGGTTATTAAGGTCGGTAAGACCGAATATAGTGTCTGGAAGACCGTTTTCTGAAATTTTAACCTGCACTTAGAGGGTTTACCCCCAAAAGGGGGTTTTTCATTCCTAGATGGTTTTAAATAGTTGGTAGACCATTTCTGATGGTTCTATTCGATTTATCGAGGTCCTTTACTCCTAAAGGGCAGGGTCCAATTTTTGCGACGTGCTGAACTAAATTTAAACCCCATCTGAAAATGAACATAAAATTCTTAATTTTCAGCCGATTTTGATTAAATAAACACCAAATCGCTGATTTTTATGACGTCTTAAACGTCATTTTCGAGTGTTTATCTGTGTCTGTAGTAATTGATTTGGTATTTTCAATTTTTGAAAACCTATGTTTTTGACATTTGTCGATACTCCCCTGCATTTTTTCGAAATGATCTCAAACTTGAACTATACAAAGATTGGACTATTATCTTAATTGTTTAGGAGAGGAATTTTGATATTTGACTCCATACCTGAACAATGGTATATTTTCAAAACCTACTATTTTTGGGTTTTAAAATTGAAAAAGTGGGATATTTTTTTTCTGTTTATCCGATCTGCAGGACATTTGTAGTCAGGAGAGATACACGTTTTTATTTAGATGATTTTTTTGTATATGCTGTAGTTTTTAAATTTTTATTTGAACAAATTTTCCATAAAATATTTTTTTGGAATTTTAAAAAAAAGAAAAATATTTTTGAGTATACAAAAAAATACTTAATTAAGTTAAAAAGATGTATCTCGCCCGACTATATACACTCTGAAAAGTTGATGTTTGATAGGATGAATAAAATAAAAATATCTCAATATTTCACTTTTTCAAAAAATTGTTTTTCGAAAAAGTGAAATATTGAGATTTTTTTTCTACACTTTCTATCAACATCAAATTTTCAAGGCATATATTAATCGAGCGAGATTCATCTTTTATGCATCAATATTTTTTTTTGTATAATTTATTAGAATAATTATTTTACATAAATTAAAAGAAATTTTTTTTGGTTGGAAAATTTGTTCCACAAAAAAATTTTAAACTACTGCATATACAAAAAACTGATCTAAATAAAAATTGTGTATCTCCCCCGACTAAAAATATTCTGAAAATTTCATGCAGATCGGATTAACAAAAAAATCCACTTTTTCAATTTGAAAACCAAAAAATAGTAGTTTTTGAAAATCGACCATTGCTCAGATATAAGGCTAAATATCAAAATTCCGCTCCTAAATAATTTAGATAATAGACCAATCTTTTTATAGTTAAGTTTGAAGTCATTTCAAAAAAAAATTGTAGGAGGAGTATCGACAACTATCAAAAAAATAGGTTTTCAAAAATTAAAAATACTAAAACAAAGACTACAGACATAGATAAACACTCGAAAACGATGTTCAAGACGTCATAAAAAAGCTGCGATTTGATGTTTACATGGTCAAAATCGGCTGAAAGTTGAGAATTTTATGTCCCTTTTTAGTGGGGAGGAAACTGGGCTCAGCCCGGAGCAAAATTTTTGCTTCCCCTAAAGAGTTAATGTAATTCACAGCATTAGGGTAATATAATCTCGATGAAATTTAGCACATTCAATTTATGATTTGCAAGAACTGTTAATTACAAACAAACATAGCGTAAGTGTAAAGAATTATAAAATAATTACTGCACATTAGACAAACATTGGTAAACAATTTATTGTAAAAGAATTCACTCAAAGCATTTAATAAACTTATTAAGTAACTTAAACAAATTTAAAATTAACATGCAAAATACAAAATAAAATTTACCTATGCTATAACTATATATATATATATACTGTAAAAGAAAAGTTTCATTATCTTTCAGTTAAATGAAACATAAGGACTAATATAAAACAATTATATTAAAATTGAACTTCAATTTTCAATGTTCGGATTTTAAAGTCTTACCTATGATATAACTATATATATAACTTATATATAATATATATATGTATATATTATATATATATATATATATATATATATATATAAAAGAAAAATATATATATTATTATATATCTATCCTATATATATATATATATATATATATATATATATATATATATATATATATATATATATATATATATATATATATACTATATATATATATATACATATATATATAATATATATATATAGTTTATATATTGGTTGATATTATATATATATATATATATAATATATATATACCCTATAAATACATACAAGGAAAGATTCAAAATTTCTCAGTTAAATAAAACAAAAGGTCTAAAGTGAAACAGTTATATAAAGATAGGCTAGATCTTCAATTTTCAATGTTCAGATTCTAAAGCATTTTTCAAATAGAGATAAGATTCAATACAGTTTTATAAGAATTATTATTTACTATGTTTATAAGGTTTAGGATGTCTATGTTCAGGAATATCTCCTTTACGAGGAACTACAGGAGCTTGTGTTATATTTCCAATTTTTAATTTAAGAGGTAATGGTGGAGGTATTACTTGTGTTTGTATACTATGGTAGGGAGCTACTGAGGAAGTATTACAGAACTTACATTGCTTGATAACAAGTCTAAAAGATTTATATTTCTATCTCAATGTCTAGAAGAGGGAATTAAAGAAATAGTATTCGGATCTACATGATAAGACCGAGGAATAGGATTTCGTAGGCCATGATATTTGGTTTCTTCTAGTGGTCCTTTATAATGTTGATAAGGTCTGTAAGAAGGATCTCGTTGTCTATCATCCATCTTAATGGAGGAGAGTTTTCTGGAGAAAAAGTGCATGATTGGTTTGAAGTATCACTGAATTTTAGTTCACAGAGAGAAAAATATAAACTGAGTGAAAAAGTAGGTACAAAAGAATCATGTTGTACTAATGGTATGATGGAATTCTTTGCTCAAATGAAACTTGTTGTTGTACTGGAGAAGAGGAACAATGAATTGGAACACATTCATTTGGTACGAAAATTTTGGTAGAAATTTCTTTTAAGAAACAACTACGCTGAGGAGTTCTTAATGGAGTTCTGAGTTGAATCTCCCTCCAGTTTGAAAGAATCTGTTGATCTTTAGGAATATTTCTGGAAGAGTCGTTAAAAGATCTTTGAAAGGAAGAATGAGGTTGTGTAGATAATATAGAAGGTTTGGAGAATGTTTTACGGAGAGGATATATAGACTTTTGAGATACAGAATAGCTACGAGATATCGGAGTATTAGAGGATGGATGTGTGATCTGTGGTTGTCGATGTACAAGAGGCATTCAATTTAGATCTGATACATAAAAAGGTGCAACATACACATTAACACGTCGTCACGTCACGTGTCATGCAGCTATAGCTCCTGCTTCAACTTTGAATCAGATTCAGACTCTCATTCCCCATAAGGATTCTCTGTGAGGCCTATTACCATTATTCATATTTATTTTCCTCTAGGAGGATGGCGTAACTAGGAACCCCATTTTACGAGATTACAATACCCCGTAAAGGGCTACAATCCACAGAATCAGAATTTCCGTCTCCGTTAACATATAGTTTGAAATAATTCATGTTAAAAAGTGCTAAACTTCGGCTCCGACTCTTACTCCGTATAAGGTTCCGACTTCGACTTATACACTATTTCAAATGTACATATTTAAGTATAAATTCTTGAGGATTAAGAGGATAAAATCAAAATATTAAGTGAGTAAATAAATCCTTGCCACAATAAATTAAAGGCATAGGCCTTCGACCCGAATTCGGTCCTCTTTCAGATGCAGTTCTTTGTATACTAAATTAAATAATAAAATTAATAAAGTAAAATTTACAAAATATAAATATATAGGAAGTTTTAGGACTAAATTTTTGAATTAAGGTGAGGAGTGTAGAATGTTGTTCATGATGGGATCTATTTGAAAGTCGTTTTTTTGTACATTGAAATTATTAGAATTGTTTATGCATAAAGATTCTGTAAATTTTCTTAAGTATAAGTTTTCGATGCCAATGATGGGTTTTATTTGATTGGTATTGATATTGTGATTGAATTGGGTTCTGTGTAGTGTTAAGGGCAGAGTTAGTTTATCTATTTGGGAGGTCATCATTTATGCTGGTAATTACGGAGAGAAAAATCGTGAGTTTCTCCCATATATAGTTTGTTGCAATCAGCGCAGGAGATTTTATTAAACACATTGAGAAGTGTTTAGTGTTTTGTTGAGAAAGAGGTTTAAATATCTTTTAAAGGGAAGAGTATTTGAATATGAAAAAAGTGTATAGATTTGGGGGATGATTTTTGTGAAGTACAGGTAAATCGGTAGAAATGGGTTTTAAGGAGGTAGAAAGTCCTTGATTAAAGGTTTTGACAGGATTGGTGGTAGAAAGTGCTTTTAGCTTTACGAAGGGCAGAATTTATAATATAATAGGGGTAGGAAAGTTTTATGAAGGTGGAGGAAATCAGATTGATTTCAGGTTGAAGGAATGTAGGGGAACAGATTCTAAGGGCTCTAAGAAAGAGAGAGGATATTGTACTAATTTTAGTTTTGAGAGGGTGGGAAGAGAACCAATATATTTAATTTGAAAAAAAAACGTTTTTTTTTTTTTTTACAAATTACCACCACTCACGGGCATTAAAAGATGTTTTTAATTATACAGTAGTACCAATACCTTCTAGGCCTAAATTGACTATTAAATACGGATTTATATATATATATATATATATATATTATATATTTAATATATATTATATATATATATATATATATATATATATATATATATATATATATATATATATATATATATATATGATATATATATATATATATTATATATATATATATTATATATATATGATTTCAAAAAAAGGATGGTATACCAGGTGGTTTTGGGGTGTCGAGGAAGAAAATTGAGAATGGGGTAGGAAAGGTGATTGATTTCTGTGAGGGAGAGGTAATGTGTGTAAGTCATACTTTCTTTAAACACAAGAGTAACCATAAGTAATACTAGAGTTGGTGTAGGTAAGATGGTATCGAAAGTGAAAAGTGGGTGATTGATTTTGTGTTGGTGAAGAAGGAATTGTTGAGAAGTATGTATTGGATGTTTAATCAGTGAGGGGTTTAGGAAATGGGATTATAAGATCATTATGTTTGTTCTATGTTGTAAAATTAGTTAGTGGGGACTTGGGATGGGAGAGAGGTGATAACAGAAGGAAAGTGGGTAAATTAAGAGGTGAGAAGCTTTTAGTGTACAAGGTAATAAGGATAAGTATGTAAGAACGCTCGCAAGTAAAACAGTTGAATGTGAAACAAGTTGAAACTGAAACAAATCTGGAAGCAAAATGAAGGAACAATTGTTAGCAGTGCAAAAGAAGTATGTGGGGTGTGCTAAAGTAGGAAAAGTAAGAATGATAACAGGAAGTGGTGGAATGAAGAGGTGATGCAAGCGGTTAAAAGTAAAAAAGAAAAGCGTGGTTGAATGTAATTAAAGCAAATGATGAAGTTTCAAAATAAAGAAAGATGCTTGGAATTATATAAGGAAGGAAAAAAGGAATGCTAAAAGATGCTACGTAAGAGAAAAGAAGAGGTAAAATAACAGTTTTGGAAGGAAAATGAATGGGGACATACAAGGAATAGGAAAAGCGTTCTTCTGGAAGAGCGCGAAAGGTTAAAAATTAGAATAAGGGAACCTGCCTTAGAATAATGAATAGGGCATGGTTGTTTTTGTAACTGGATAATGGAATGTGAGTGGGAGTGGGTGGAAAGAAACACTTTGAAAATCTGTATAAATATTGGCAATAATGATGAGGTTGATAATGACTGTGTGTGGGTTTGATGGTAAAAAGAGGAAATAGTTATTTTGGGGATGAAGTTATTAGCAGATGAGGAAATGGGTAGAGTGAGAAAGTTTGAAGAATGGTTAAATCTGCAGGTATATATGCATGAAATTACTGGTGAAATGGATCAAGAACGGGGCAAGAATGGTGGATTGATTGGATCTTTAAGTTGTGTAATAAAGCGGCGTTTATGGAGGGTATGGTTTCGAGGGATTGGAGGAGAGCAGTAATAGTACCTTTAAATATAAGGGCAAGGGAGATAAAAGGAACTGTAGAAAATATAGGTAATTTAGTTTATTGAGTGTTGTAGGAAGATTTATGCTGGTGTTTTGTCGAAAGAGTGCGCCGATGACTGAAGGACTGATTGGTTGAGAACAAGGTGCGTTTAGATGTAGTAGAGGATGTGTGGATCAAATCTTCATACCTTGAAGCAAATGATAGAGAAAATGAGAAGAGAGGAAGAATAAATGTATTTAGGTTTTAATGGATTTGCAAAAACAGGGGTATGAATACGGGTTATAGGGAAAGGTCTATGGCAGGTGGTTAGTGATATATAGTGGTTGGTGATAGGCCTTCTGAATGGAAATCAAAAAGTACATGTATGACGATAGTGGGCGTGGGTGTAAGAAAAATGGTGTCAAAAGTGATTGGTTTAGTATAATAGCGGAGTGAGGCAGAGTTGTGTTATGTCTCCTTGGGTTATTCAATTTGTATATGGATGGGGTTTATGAAAGAATTGAAAGGTGTGCGTGACAGGAAAATGGTGTTAGATGGATGGAATGATGGAGGGTGCCCTCCTATTATATGGGATGATTTTTGGTTTTTTGTGGTGGCGAATCTTGAAGAGTTTTGAAGAGATTGGTAGAGAGATTTGGGCAAGGGTTTGTGTAAAAGGAGGGGTTTTGAAAGTAAAACGTAGATAAGAAGTTAGGTTATGGTTGTGAGTGAGGACAAGTCCTCGGTGTGAAGTTATGTTAAGATGGTGAGCAAGCTTGGAACAAGTGTCTGAGTTTTTAAATATTTAGGGTTATATGTTGGAGGATGAGAAGGGAACGGATAATGCAGAGTTTAGTAGGAAAGTTGTGGATGGCAAGGAAGGGGGCTGGTGCAAATTAAATCGTTTGGTGAATGTAAAGGGACTAATGTCTTTTAGCGCGCTAGGGTCCCCTTACCATGACGGTATGTTGGTTACCTGTGGGTTTATGTATAGTAGTGTGAGACTATGGTCTTGGAATAAGAGGTTTAGATCTAAAGTCCAATGTGTTCAGATGGACAATCTAGGGGAGTGTCCTAGGTGTGAGAAGAATTGATTAAAGAATGAAATGAACATATTAGAGAGTTTGTGGTGTGAAGAAAAGGGGTAAACGAGAGAATAAATGAAAGTATGTTGGAAGATGGTTTTGGTTCATGTGAAGGAATGAATGGATATGTCGGGTTTTTAAGTGCAGATGTAATAGTGGCGAGTGGTTGTTGAAAAAGACCCGGCAGGGAGATGAAGAAAAAAGTGGATTTGAAGTCAGTAAACGAAAATGTTCTGAATGGAGAAGAAAATGTGAGTTTGTGGCTGAGGCGAGAATAAAGGTACATAATAAGAGAGAATGGCGGGGTTTTTTGTGAGGGGGTATGGTTTGTGGCCCACCTGGGTCAAGGGATGAACCCCTTACACTCACGATTTTTTACATAGTGAGGTCCGTCGCAGTCCCGTGAACCTATAGGGTGGATTTTCTGAATGCGACGAGTCCTTCTAATTAATGGAACAAGAGGGGGGTAAGGCTGGGCTTTTTCTTTTCGACTTTGTCATATTCTTCTACTGCTTTTCTTTTTCTGAATGCTTGTTACGCACCTTACCAAAAGTCTTGGGGATTAAATTGATTCAATTGAAAAAGAATATATATATATATATAATATATATATATATATAATATATATATATATATATATATATATA
>JABUQX010077184.1:25000-27388 GCA_015478945.1 Trachelipus rathkii
AACACTTTCAAAAATCTCCACACAGCAAATTGAAATTAACGAAAAGGTGATAGTGGAAAGTGTGGTGGGGTTAGATTGGTGCCACGAAGATATTAGGTATTTTGGGGATGATGTAATTAGTAGGGAGGAGGTAATGGGTAGATGAGAAAGTTGAAGAATAGTAAATCTGCTGGCATAGATGGAATTACGGTGAAATGATCAAGAATGAGGCGAGATTGGAGATTGAATGGATTTGGAAGTTTGTGTTCGAGCATTTTAGGTAGGTGAAGTCAAGGTATGAGGAAGAGCAATAATAGTGTAATTTATATAAGGTAAGGGTGAATTAAAAGGAAAACTGTAATGAAACAGTAGGGAAATTAGTTTATTGGTAGAGGATGTTGGGTTCAAAATTTTTAAACAATCGATAACAAATGATAGGGAAAATGAGAGAGAAGAAAAATAAAAATTTGTATCTTCTAAGGTTTATGATAGGATTAATAAGAAGCTCTATGGCAGGTGTTAGTGATTGGTGTTGGTGGGTGGTAGGCATCTGAATGGAATGAAAAGTAATGTAACGACGTCGTTAAAAAGTGTGTGGTGTAAAAATAAAAAATGGGTTGAAAGTGTTTAGTTCAATATATTTAGCGGAATAAGTAATGGAATGTGCCTAATGTCCTTAGCCTTCAATTTGTTATGATGGGGTTATGAAAGAATTAAGAATTAAGGGGCGGTAGGTTGGAGGGGTGTTTGGAATGATAGAGAATGAAGAGAGTGTAGTGTTGTCCTATCTATTATATTCGGATGATTTGATTTTGTGTGGCGAATCTGAATGAGTTTGAGAGGAGGGATTTGGTAGGGGGGTTTTGACAGGGTGTGTAAAAAGAGGGTTTTGAAAGTAAAGTGTAGATAAAAGTAAAGGTTATGGTAGTGGTGAGGAAAGTCTGCGGTTGTGGAAGCTTTATGTTTTGATGGTTAGCAACATGGAAACAAGTTGTTTCAGTTTTAAAATATTTAGATAAATGTTGGATGAAAAAGGGAACGGATGATGCAAATATGTGGAAAAAGTTTGTAAATGGTAAGGAAGGCTAGCTGGTAAATTAAATCCTTGCTGGATGTGAAAAAGGGGCTAAGTCCTAAAGTGCGCTAGGGTTTGGCATGAGGTTAATGTTTGTTAACCTGTCCCTTAATATAGAGTAGTTGAACCTAATGGTGTTGAGAATAAAAGGTAGTAGATCCAAAGTACAATGTAACTCGATATGACCAATCTTAAGGAGTGCGTTTAAGGTTTGTGGAGGGAGGATTGATAAATGATGGAATGAACGCGTTAGTGTAGTTTGGTATGGTGTTGAAGAAAATTTCGCAAATGAAAGAATAGTAACGCAAGAGTACAATAAAGATGGTTTGGTGATTAAAAAAGGATGGAAGAGATATTAGGTTTGGTTTAAGTGGAGTATGGGGTTGAAGTGTGCTGGGAATCGACCCCCGGCGGAAGACTGAAAAAAAAGTTGTTTTAGTCAGTAAAGGAATGCCTGAAGAACTTCCTTTGACTTCAAAGCCGTGTGTCGGGATTCTCAGAAATTTTAATTTGACCATGGTTTTAGGAATGTCCGGCAAATTTCTGAATGGAATTTTGCTATTCCACCTGAAACTTTAAACAAAAAAGGGATTAAAAAAGTTATTATATATAATATATATTATATATTATATATATATTATATATATATTATAATATATATATATATATATATATATAATTATATTATATATATACATATATATTATATATATATATATAATATACAATGGCGTATGCAGGGGGGCCAGGGGGGCACCTTTGCCCCCCCCCTAAATCTTGGCGAAAAAAAAATTATGAACTTTATATGTTTGCCAGACGACGTTTTTAAGGGTTTATGAGTAGAAAAACTGAAAAAAATTACATCAATCGATAGAATAATGAAGTTAGTATTACTAATTTAATAACGTATTTAAACGTATTTTTATTATTTTTTTCTAAATTTTTAATGTGTTTTCCTTTTCATATTGGCTTAAAGTCAACTAGCTTTGTGCATTTATTGCAGCTGGCTTCTTCGGACATTTATTCTCCACTAGAACCTTCTGTATATGATAGTATTTGCGCTTGCCAAGCTGTTAAATCAATCACGGAAGCGGTTAACCCGTTGAATTCAGCTGCAGACAACACATCAAAAATAATTGCAGAAATTAAAAAGAAATATTCAGCAATTTTGAAGACCATAATTTTCTATGGAACCCATGACTTACCTTTTAAGAGGTATAGGCCTGAATGAGAGAATTTTTGAAGACCTGAATTAAGCTGCGAATAGAATGCGGTGATGTGGGAATTGAAAGAATATATTCAAGACAGAAGAATCCCGTCTGGACGTCTCCGAT
>JABUQX010077185.1:15000-23616 GCA_015478945.1 Trachelipus rathkii
ATTTCACCTCAGCTATATATCCACTCACAAGCACATGAGCGAGAGTGCGAGATACATAGAATACATTAGTTTGAAGGTAAGAGCGCAGAGAGACTTCTTTAATACACAAAAGACATGTCTCAGTGTAACGTTGCGCAGCCATCAGTTATGAAACACATACATGTAACAGGATATTAACAATTTTTAATGCATATGTAGACTTATGAACAAAAACTAATTCTGTACACGCATCAATACGTGCACACCAGATTCTGTAAAATACATATTAGCGAGGCAAAAATTTTAATTCGTTTTATGGGAATTTTTAAATATATTGGAACGAGTGTATCTCCGACCCCTGAAAAATAATAAGAGAGAAAGTTAGTTTTTGATTTTTTGGTTGATGCTTTTGATAAGATGTGAGTGAGTGTTTATTAGGCTGTTTAGAAGAAAATCAATTTTAATTTCACCGGGGATAATATTAAAGTTTTTGGTGGAGATAATACAAAGAGATTCTATGAGTTTACGGAGGAGTGGATTGGAGGTTTTATGTAAGGGGGTCATATTGTTTATGTGTATTTTATGATTTGATGACCTACGGTGGAATGTGAGAGAGGAACCAATCTTGTCATCTATTAAGTCATCTTTGTGTTGTTTCTGTCTCCTGTCAAAGTCATTTGTTTCACCTATGTATAGTCTATTGCAGTCGTGGCAAGGTATAGTGTATATGCATTGGATGGGACTAGGTGCTGGTTTGGGAGGGTGAAGATATTGTTTGAGAGAAATAGCATTAGAGGGGGTGAGGACTATGTGTTTAGGTAAATGTTGTTTTATGTTGTGAAAGTTTGTGGTGGGTATAGGTAGATAGGATTTTTTTATGGTATTCTCATTGGTGGAGGTATTATGATTGTAGTATTTGTTTTTAGCTTTGTGATAAGATTTGTTTATAATATGGGTGGGGTATTGTAGTTTTTGGAAGGTGTTTCGTATGAAGTTGGTTTCATTGGTGAGGTGTTGGGGGGAGCAGAGTCTGAAGGCTCTTAGGTAGAGAGAAGTGAGTGTGGCTATTTTTATTGTGCTAGAGTGGGTGGAAAACCAGTGAATATAGGAAGACGTGGCGGTGGGTTTTCTATATATGGAGAAGTTGAGATATAATGAATTGTGCCAAGAGATGAGGGTGTCGAGATAGGGAAGAGTGGAATTTTTAGGATGTTCTAAAGTGTATTTTATGGAAGGGTGTAAATTATTGAGATGTTGGAGGATTAGGTTAGGGTCAATATTTCGAGGGAGGGCTGTGAAAATATCGTCTACGTATCTTAGCCATGTGGTGTTGTGTAAGAGGGGATGTGAAAGAATTAAGAAGTGTTCTGTAAGCTCCATATAAATGTTGCTGAGTATGGGTGAAAGGGGGGAACCCATACTCAGACCTTGTTTTTGTAAATAGTAGGAGTCATGGAATTGAAAAAAACTATGTTTGAGAGTGAGAGTTATGAGAGCTTTAAGGAAGGGAAAGGGGTAGGAGAGAGTGATATTGTGTGTGGTGATATAGGTCTGTAACATATTAAGAGTGGTATCAACGGGGACAGATGTGAATAGAGAACAAACGTCAAAGCTGTAGAAATTGTGTGTGCAAGGGTTGAGGTGTTGTGCTCTTTGTATGAAATCGGTGCTGTTTTTTAGGTGAGTGGAAGAAATGTTGTTTATGAGAGGTTTAAGTTGGGTGGCGATCCAAGATGAGAGTTTGTATGTGGGGCAATTTATATTGGAGATTATGGGGCGTAGGGGATTGTTTTGTTTGTGGGTTTTGGGAATACCATAAAATTGTGCTAAATTGTTCATGTAGGATTTTAGGTTGTTATGCAGGAGAGGATGGTCTTTACAGATGGATTTTAGTTCTTTGTTGAAATTAAGTTGTGATTTTACTAAAGGGTTAGTGTTGAGTTTAGTATATGTTGTGGTATCGGAGAGAAGGTTTTGGCATTTGGCAAAGTAATCAGTTATATTAAGGATAACGATGTTATTTCCTTTATCGGAGCGTGAAATGGTGATGTTCTTGTTTTTTTTGTAGATTCTGTAATGTGTGGTAGAAGATTTCGGGTATTTGTGTCAAGTGTGTAGAGTTCTGTATGTGGGAGAGTATGTAGCCTTTCAGTATGTCTGTATTGCAGTCATTGTGTTTATAGTTTTTTGTCCATATGTTAAAGTCATGTGTAAATTTTAGAAATGGGTCCGGGTTATTGAGAGCAAAAGAAAGACCGTAACCTAATAAGATTTTTTCGTATTTGGTTAATGTGTAAGAGGAAAGATTGATGATTTTTGTGGGGTCGGAAGATACATACCAGAGACTAGTTTTAAAGATGTTATCAAATTTTCTGTTGAGAGCGGTATTTTTTCCATTTCAACAGAAAATTTGATAACATCTTTAAAACTAGTCTCTGGTATGTATCTTCCGACCCCACAAAAATCATCAATCTTTCCTCTTACACATTAACCAAATACGAAAAAATCTTATTAGGTTACGGTCTTTCTTTTGCTCTCAATAACCCGGACCCATTTCTAAAATTTACACATGACTTTAACATATGGACAAAAAACTATAAACACAATGACTGCAATACAGACATACTGAAAGGCTACATACTCTCCCACATACAGAACTCTACACACTTGACACAAATACCCGAAATCTTCTACCACACATTACAGAATCTACAAAAAAACAAGAACATCACCATTTCACGCTCCGATAAAGGAAATAACATCGTTATCCTTAATATAACTGATTACTTTGCCAAATGCCAAAACCTTCTCTCCGATACCACAACATATACTAAACTCAACACTAACCCTTTAGTAAAATCACAACTTAATTTCAACAAAGAACTAAAATCCATCTGTAAAGACCATCCTCTCCTGCATAACAACCTAAAATCCTACATGAACAATTTAGCAACAATTTATGGTATTCCCAAAACCACAAACAAAACAAATCCCCTTCACCCCATCATCTCCAATATAAATTGCCCCACATACAAACTTTCATCTTGGATCGCCACCCAACTTAAACCTCTCATAAACAACATTTCTTCCACTCACCTAAAAAACAGCACCGATTTCATACAAAGAGCACAACACCTCAACCCTTGCACACACAATTTCTACAGCTTTGACGTTTGTTCTCTATTCACATCTGTCCCCGTTGATACCACTCTTAATATGTTACAGACCTATATCACCACACACAATATCACTCTCTCCTACCCCTTTCCCTTCCTTAAAGCTCTCATAACTCTCACTCTCAAACATAGTTTTTTTCAATTCCATGACTCCTACTATTTACAAAAACAAGGTCTGAGTATGGGTTCCCCCCTTTCACCCATACTCAGCAACATTTATATGGAGCTTACAGAACACTTCTTAATTCTTTCACATCCCCTCTTACACAACACCACATGGCTAAGATACGTAGACGATATTTTCACAGCCCTCCCTCGAAATATTGACCCTAACCTAATCCTCCAACATCTCAATAATTTACACCCTTCCATAAAATACACTTTAGAACATCCTAAAAATTCCACTCTTCCCTATCTCGACACCCTCATCTCTTGGCACAATTCATTATATCTCAACTTCTCCATATATAGAAAACCCACCGCCACGTCTTCCTATATTCACTGGTTTTCCACCCACTCTAGCACAATAAAAATAGCCACACTCACTTCTCTCTACCTAAGAGCCTTCAGACTCTGCTCCCCCCAACACCTCACCAATGAAACCAACTACATACGAAACACCTTCCAAAAACTACAATACCCCACCCATATTATAAACAAATCTTATCACAAAGCTAAAAACAAATACTACAATCATAATACCTCCACCAATGAGAATACCATAAAAAAATCCTATCTACCTATACCCACCACAAACTTTCACAACATAAAACAACATTTACCTAAACACATAGTCCTCACCCCCTCTAATGCTATTTCTCTCAAACAATATCTTCACCCTCCCAAACCAGCACCTAGTCCCATCCAATGCATATACACTATACCTTGCCACGACTGCAATAGACTATACATAGGTGAAACAAATGACTTTGACAGGAGACAGAAACAACACAAAGATGACTTAATAGATGAACAAATTGGTTCCTCTCTCAACACTCCACCGTAGGCAGCAAATCATAAATACACATAAACAATATGACCCCTTTACATAAAACCTCCAATCCACTCCTCCGTAAACTCATAGAATCTTTTGTATTATCTCCACCAAAAACTTTAATATTATCCCCGGTGAAATTAAAATTGATTTTCTTCTAAACAGCCTAATAAACACTCACTCACATCTTATCAAAAGCATCAACCAAAAAATCAAAAACTAACTTTCTCTCTTATTAATTTTTCGGGGTCGGAGATACACCTGTTCCAATATATTTAAAAATTCCCATAAAACGAATTAAATTCTGCCTCGTTAATATGTATTTACAGAATCTGGTGTGCACGTATTGATGCGTGTACAGAATTCGTTTTTGTTCATAAGCTTACATATGCATTAAAAATTGTTAATATCCTGTTACATGTATGTGTTCATAACTGTGGCTGCGCACGTACACATGCGCATAGTCTTTTGGTGTATTTACGAGAATTTATGAGCTTATATCCTTCAAACGTATGTATCTATGTATCTCAATCATGTACATAATTATGTGAACATTGTTCTTCTCCATGAGGATTTTCTATTTTTTCAAAACCAAACAAATTCGAATAAAAATAAAAATGACAACGTAGGTTGCCAGACCATCGACTCCTGGAAGTACAAGACTATGTCGCCCTTCAAAACGATAATCTATTGAATGTATAAAATTATTTTGAAATCCTATTTTAGTCATTTTAGAACACAGCAATTGATAAGGTTGTGTCAACCACAACGAAAGCTTTTGCCATATGTGTTCAATAAGTTTTAACGTTAGTCTTTAATTAATATAAGTTTTTAATTCCTAATTGATCATGTGCAATAAAATTATCAAGTTACCTAAAAGTTTAAATTTCCGTAATATGATGCAGCAACAGTAATTGCAAAAATATCAATAATCTAATTAACTTTCTCAAGGGTGAAAAACACTAATAATATTTTAACTACGCATATAGTAGTAACTTTAATAATATATATATATATATATAATATATATTATACGTTTTTAGTTAATATTAACTATAATATATAATATAAAAATATATATATATATATATATATATATATATATATATATATATTACATTTTTATATATTTATATCCCATATATATATATATATATATATATATATATATATAATTATATATATATATATGTATATAATAATTAATAATATTATATATATATATAATAATATATAGTATATATATATAAATACTATAATAATATTATTATATATAATATATTAATATATAGGTTAATATTAGTATATATATATATATATATGTATATATATATATAAATATATATATATAATCATAATATATATTATATATAATTATATATATAGTATATATATATATATATATATATAATATATATATATATATATATATTTGTGGCGTCTGGTGCAGGAGGCTGCTAACACCACTGAAGAATCCTAAGCAGCCTCCGGGGAAGAAACGCCAACTTATCGGACAACTGGCTTCACTCTCTTCAACATCTAATATTCTCTATTGAGGTGGTTACTTCAAGACCAGGAACCATAAACCGCCTTCAAATGGTGATCCGGAGTGACACGTGGCCACTGAGTGGCACATAAACGACACCAGCCAACCAGTAAGCCCAATCATGCTCTCAAATGTTCGCCGTGGTAAGAACATCTCGTGATGGTTGACCACTTCGCCCAAGCTGGCTTCTTCCTGAACGAGTTTGTTTTACTACAATCGTCCCACGAACGTTACCTAAGTCAACTGCTTATCCTCGCACACTGGTCAACCGATCGACCAACAAGCAAACTGGTCAGCCGACCAGCCATTCGATCAACCAAACAACCATCAAATCAAGTTTCTTCTACTGGGCGCTACTCTGTCGGTCATCCTGTGCGCGAGCCTGTAACTGTGCTTCTCACTGCTAAGTGCGGACCAACTAGCAACATAAGAGTAAAGAGTGGTCGAAGCCTTCTCAGTGACCTTAATCAGTGGCGCACCTAGTTCTCACCTGACAGCTACTCGCCCGACGTCCTTCCAGGTTCGGAAGAGAGGGGTGCTCGCGGCATTGTCACGGGGGGGAGTTCTGTGGCGTTTGGAGCAGGAGGCTGCTAGCACCACTGAAGATTCCTAAGCAGCCTCGGGAAGAAACGCCACTTTATCGTGACAACGCTCACTCTCTTCACATCTAATATTTTCTTACTATTGAAGGTGGTTAAATTCAAGACCAGAAACTTAACCCTTCAATATAGAATATATATAATATATATATTATAATATAAATAAATATATATAATATTTAATATATATATTAAATATATAGTTATATATAATATATATATATATATATATACTAATAATATATATATAGTTATATAGTTATATTGAGCTATATACTAATATATATATATAGTTATAATATATATATTTAATATATATATATTTATTATTAAGTATATATATAATAGAGATATATAATATATATTATATATATATATATATTATATATATAATAGTTTGGTCTTAAGCTTAGGTATTCCCTTATCCTATTAATTCGGATACCAGTGAAAAAAACTACAACTATTATTCGAACTACCCTGACTGTTTCAAGCCATTAAGTTACCTCGTATTGAGCAGAGAAGTAGACAAAGTTGTTAAGAATATATATATAATATTATATAATATATAATATATATATATAATATTATATATATAATATTATACTATATATAATATATAATATATATATATACTATAATATACATATATATATATATATTAATCATATATATATATATATAGTTAATATATATAATATATATATATAGTATATATATAATTATATATAACAAACCCTAAGCATACATCTCAAACCCGAATAAACGGACAAATATTCAACAATTGGGTACTTAATTTCAGTAGATACCTAACATTGGTCAAAACTTATATAATTCCACTGAGAAGGAGATATCTTTAACAATATTAATGTCAATTTTAACATTAACAATGTAATATTTTAGAAAAAATCTTAACAAAAATGTAGCCAACCTCACTAACATAGTGCCAACCTCATTAACAAAGTAGCTAACCTCATTACAAAGTAGCCAACCTCATTAACAGAAGTTCCAACGTACACTCTCATCTTTTACCATACAATACCGACCAAATATTATTATTATATAATTATTATTTATTATTATTAATATATTATTATATAATTAATTATTATTATATTATAATTATTATTATTATATTGATTATTATTATTATAATTATTATTATTATTTATATTATTATTATTATTATAATTATTATTATTATTACTATTATTATTATTATATAATTATTATATTATTATTATTATTATTATTATTATTATTATTATTATTATTATTATTATTATTATTATTATTATTCTATTATTATTATCATTATTATATAATTATATTATTAATTTCTTATTATTAATATTAATATTATTATATTAATATTATATTTATTATTATATTATTATTATTATTATTATTATTATTATTATTATTTTTTATTCATTATTAATTATTATTTATTATATTATTATTATATATAATTATTCACACAGATCTCAACGACAACCAATAACGTGTCGAACCCACTATGCTTGCAGGCTTCACACTAGAACATAAGTCGAGTAAAATGCTCTCTACCTGAAACACCTAAAACTTTAACGCATCTTAGGCAAAGAACAAAGGTTTGTTACAGATCTTTCCACTCTTGAGAGGGTGGATACAAAGAACGTGAGAAACAAGCCATTCCAAAGGCGTGTGAAAAAGATAATTAGCTTTGAAGGGAAATAAACAAAGAACGGGTATCAATTACATGAACATGTGCTTTGTTCTGACAATGGTATGAATTCGATTCAACACCTGTTACATGAAGGGTAAAAATTGCGATTGCGTATAAACATGGTATGCAACACACGCACACACCACACACTACACACACACAAATATATATATATATAGTATTAATATATATATATAGGTTATATAATATATATAAATATATTATTATATAATATATATATATAATATATATATATAATATATAAATATATAAATAGTATAGTATAAATATATATATATATATATATATATATATATTTGAAAGGGGAAGCCAATACAGAAGGACCAGAAGAGAGAGATTGAAAAGAAGGATAGTCAGAGATGATTTGTTGAAGTGATGAAGCGGTGAGAAATCTAGCACTAAAGAATTTGAAAGAAAGAGAAGAGAGAAGAGCCACACCACACAGCTTGTTGTAGGTAAAGTGACTGTCCAACTAAGAGGAAAGAAATTTCCGATTTGGATATTTGAAAAATATGTCAAAATTTTAAACAATTAAAATTTATTTCATATCTAATCTGGGTCGAGGAGCTGCAAAATTTAAAATCATTACTTTTTGG
>JABUQX010077186.1:0-7500 GCA_015478945.1 Trachelipus rathkii
TGGGAGCTCAAGGTTTGGTAGGCTAGTCTTTGTTAGGTCCATGCGGCGGATATAGCAGTAAGACAGAAGTTTTTAAGGATTTAAATTAGACCCTACTCTTACTGTAAGTCCTACAAAAAATGTATAAGGCCTGGCACCTCTTAATTAAACGCTTTTGATTAGACTACATCAAAGACTTTGGGCTACATAAGTTATTTACAGTTACTTGATACAACAAATAATTTTAACGAGTGACATAGCCCACATGCCATACGGTAAAAGAATTATAAAAATAAGAGCAAATTTGCAAAGTATACAAAGTCGAAAGCCAAAGCCAAAGTCAAACAGCTATTTGAGAGTTGAAAATAGTTGAAAACAAAAAATAAAGATATTTCGTTTTTATCATTTGCGCTTACGCTCGGTAAGAAATGTTTACACAATGCTTACTTGTATAAACGAACGCGATTTCTCATAAAAGTCACTTTTGCTTACAAATAATTGGAATCGGCTGTTGTGATGGAGCACGTGGTTTTGGAATAAACAGAGATAAAAAAAAATAACAAATGGTTCAAATTACAAATAACTCATTAACTATTGTGATGGAGTTTATCGATTTGGAAGAATTAGATTTAAAGCTAATTTTATTGAATGAAAATTCATCAATTCAAACGGGTCTACCACGCCGCCATCTTGTTTGTTTACATTTTTCGAAAGAACGTGCTAAAACCTTACAGAATTAAGGAAATTCCTTATATTTAGTGAGCAGTTTCCACGATTTGCCATAGTAGTGATTTTGCGTTAAGTTTGACAAAAACGAACGCAAATTCGAGCATTTCTTACGTTTCGTAAGCACAAATACAAAAACGAAAACGGCTTAACTTGATCATATTCATAGCATAGTATATAATATAATATATCATATTATATATATATATATTACTATAATTATATATATCTATAATGAAAGCTAGATTACATTTAAAGATATATATATATATATATAAGTAATATTATATATATATATAGTATAATATATATAATATATGTATTTATTGGCTATTTGTTAGATACTGTACTGTGACAACCGGAGGGACATAACTTAACCTAAAGCTAACCTAAACCTAACCTAACTTAAACCTAACCTAACTTACCTAAACTAACTTTTCATTATTATACCAGTTTGGGATCAGGAAACTTAGGAGGTTTCTGGTTTTTACGCTAGCCTTGTGGGGTGGTGAATATATCCTCATAGTTACAAGTGTTACAGTAAATCGATCAAATATGCTATATATAGTAGTTATATAATATATATATATTATATATCATACTATTAATATAAATTATATAAGTATATATATATAATATATTTATATATTATATATATATATATATATATATATATATATAACATATTTTATATAAATATCAGAGGTGGCACCCCGCTCATTTATGGGTAAGTCCGCTACGCAGCCTCCGCACCTCGACGAAAAACGTAGTCCAGCTAGCGTCTCCGCACCTATTCCAGAACCATCAAACTCACGCTATCGCAAGTCCGCACGTCCGCCGCCACGTCTTTCCGCTGAGATAATGTGCAACTATCACAGAAAAATTTTCAATTTATTAAATACAAAAAAATTAGTATATATCCTTAACAAAAAATTTATTTAATATATATATTATGAAAGAATTGAATGATATTTACAAAAATCATCAAGATTTTAATCTTCCTATTGGCTCATGTTTCTTCAAGAGGCCATGGGATCCATATTAACTTTGACAAAAAGATTAGTTCCCAAAATTAAAGGCAGTGTTTTTAGGGCTGACCTCTTTGCCCTCACCAAATATCCCCACAATACTAAATATTCGCTCTAGAGCAGCAGAACCTAGGGGTGAGAATGTATTATATTTTTGAACAAGTTCAACAAATTCTGCCTATGCTGAAGGGAAAGAATGTATTATGGTGAGAGGAGTCGATGGAGCTATTTTCGCTTGCCAGCAGTCATTGCTAATTTAAGGTCCTCACCTATAAATATTCTGCCTCCCTTCTGAAATATTTTGACCACCCTGTCACCCATAAGACGGTCTCTTTTGTTCAAGATTTTAGTAGAATCCAAGAAAGCCTCGACGCCTGCAATGTCGATGCTAATGCTACGTATCAGCTAGGTAGCTATATATATATATATATATATATATAATATATATATATATATATATATTAGTATATATATTTATATATATACTTTATAAGTATATTTATAGTATATATATTATATAATAATATATTATATATATATATAATATACTATAATATATATATTATATATATATATATATATATATACTTATTAGAATAAAGCTATTACGCTCTTGTTCGTTATTTTGGGCCAAAAGAACGTTCAAGATCGTATTTGGGAATCTGAATGAAAGTCACGTATTGCTACTGCACTTCGCTATTCAAACCAGCGCAAAAATACGCGTCTGAGTTTGTTTCAAATACTTCCTCTTTCTATGCAGGCCCTCGCCTCTCTTTGCTGCATACAAGACGCCAGTAGTTCTGACGACTCATAGGACTCATAGCTATAATGTTTGTGGAGGTCTGATAAGTGAAACAGAAGTGGGGTTTAAAAATATATTAAATATATATATAATAATATATATATATATATATATATATATATATATATATATATATATATATATATATATATATATATATATATATATATATATATATAAAGTATATATATATATTATAGATATTAATAGATAATATATAGTGAATATATATTATATAAGGTACATAAATATATTATTATACTAATATAGATTACTTTAATGTATATTACGTAGTATATATATATATTATAAGGTAAATATATACTATATTTATATATATAGTACCTATTATATATATACTATATATATATATATACTATATACTATAGTATTATATATAAATATAAATATATTCTATATTATATATATACACTATATAATATATACTATATAATATATATATATCCTTATAGGTTTTTTTGAGTGAAAGTTTAGCTAAGTCACAGAAAAGACTGTCTTATTTCTCTTCGTGAAACTAATTTCTTTAATATATACCGGTGACATACAGCCTATGTTTATATGTATAATGTATTAATATATGTATGCAATATCGTATTATATATATGCATATATATCATATATCATATATATATAAGTATATATATATATATATAATATGTTATATATATATATAATATATATATATATTAATATATATATATATATAGATATATATATATATAAGTCATACATTAGTTGATTGGTATTACTATATATATACATGCCCAAGCTTTTCCTTTTATACAGAATTTCTTATACCACCTATTTTCTCCTGCTACGAGACCAAACAATTTTGAGGCAAAAATCAGAGAGGAGATACGCTCTCGTTTGTGCTCAACTTTTTTGGGGATAACGATCATTAAGGCATCGTTATCGGGCTCCATCGGCTCTTTGTGGAAAGGACAAAGGTCTCCGAAATACCGGAGGTGAAAGAGAACACGCAACAGCTTTGCTTATGGCGTGTCGTCACCTTCCTTCACAGTTACTCTCTTCTCCAGGAGAAAGAGCTGGTATGCTCACAGAAGCTGCAAAAACATTGGAGAAAATTGGTGACACACAGAAAATGAAAGATTGTTATACACTAATGAAAAACATTGGCAGCGGAGTCTCGTCTTATTGTTAATTAAATTAATTATGGATGAGATGAAGAATTCCCTGAAAAGAATCAGTCTAGTCCGTTCTTAGAGGAACAAATTTGAATATTAAGTTTTGAAGCTTTACTTTGAAGGTCATTTAGATAGAGTTAATCGTCCAGTTTTGTAGAGAATTCCTTAACGGGATGGTCCAGTTAAAAAGAAGCAGCAGCAGCATGGGCTTTGATATATATTTTATTTATTATTGTTATTATCATAAACAGTGTGTTTTGCCAGACGAGAGTTCTAAACACTGAAGTGTATCGATTTCATATAATTTATTTCTTCAAATTTCGTTTTTTTTCCCTCCATTTTCATATAGTTTATTTTAATCCATATAATTTATTTTTTTCAAATTGAATAATAGTGGAAATACACAATAAATGATATATAGGCATTTATAGATTTGAATGTTTTTAATTTATTATATTTGTAGATATTTTTATAATTTTTTGATCATTAAATAAAATTATATTTTGTATTATATATACACACAATTAAATTTTTTAAGTATTGTCTTTTTTTTTTTTTAGATTATTTTTATAATTATTAATATAATAAGATGAAGAAATGTTGCAAAAGGAACTAAAACTTTTATCTTTGCTAAATGCCAGATGGAACACGAAAAAGAGCTAATTGTTAAACTTTTAGGAATACAAAATTTGATGCCATAAGGGAACTTCTTTTCCGAAAGCTTTAAAAGGTCAGCTTCCATATTCTGGTAAGATTAATTAGAATTTTCAATAGAGAGGAAAATCCTACTTACAAGCTATTGAATTACAATATCATCTGTGAGGTTTCTGGTACCCCATCGGGTAAAATGGTGAACGAGTCTTCTGATAATGCCAGTCCTTTAACATCTTTGGATATTACAGAAGTGGCATCGGCCCGCTCAACAAAACCAGCAGGGCATGCCCAGATATCCGCCTTAAAGTAGCAGCTTCACCATGGGATCGGGTGAGATGGGCCAATCACTAGCACAGCCAAAAAAAAAATTTAAAACGATCACCGAAGTTGAAGTGATGTTAAACCGGACAGTTTCTTTGCTGACGAATTTAGGCATGGAAACACGGACCACATTTGGATTTTGAAATATACGAGCTTTTTATTTTTTCAAACTAGGGGTCCTTTTGCGATGAAAGAATCTGTGAGGTGAGATAGATGATGATGGGAGCAAGGAAAGTTCTTGTACTCGAGGGGGTGGGGGGAAGAAATATTAGGGATTAGTGGATAGATTATGGAATGGGAGCCGGTCTCTGCAAGATTAATTAGAACAAGGTTTAAGGCCATGGCAAGACCGGGGACAGTTATACAATGTTATGTATACAGAAAAGGAGGACTTTTATGAAAGGCTGGAGGAGGTTGCGAGAACAGTGAAGAGAATGAGATAACTATCGTTAATGCTAAGGTCGCATCAGAAAATAACCATTAGAAAGTAATGGGTTAGGGAAAGCAACATAAATGGCCGACGGCTTGTGGATATGTGCGAGGAGTTTGTTCTAGTTATTGGAGGATCTTTGTTCTCGCATAAAGAAAGTCACTTGGGGTGTCTCCAGATAGCAGAACGCAAAACCAGACAAGCCATTTTTCGATAAGGAAATTGAAAACATCTTTGTGGAAGGAGATGCAAGAGAGAAACAAACGCGGCAAGAGACTATCATCTAGTAGAAATTGCACTAACGAGGAAACCAAGAGATTTGAGGTGGAAAAACGTAAAAACCATGAGGTACGATAGGACATTAAAGTGAACCTGAGAAGTAGATTTGAGATGCTGCAAAAGGAAAATGCAGAAGGTGAAGTAGTGAAACGGTTTCAAGCAGGCTCTTTTGGGAGCTTAAGAAAATATTTGGGCATGTAAGAAAAGTGGAAAGAATGAACCTTAGAGAATAGTTGAAAATTGAAAGAAGTTTTAAACAGGATATAAACGAGAGTGTAGACTTAATGGTAATAGATGAGGTTGTGAGAGGGGTCACATGGGGAGAGGAAGGGAATATGATGGGGGGGGGGTTGATAAATGTTTTGGAGGATCTGAGCTATGTCGATGATGTATGGGAATAAGAGATAAAAAAAAGGGAAAATAAGTAAAACAAGAGTAGCATTTCTAGTTGGATGAGATCTGGAAATCGCTGAAGTTAGCAGAAAGGACAAAACTACGAATTTTGAACAGAAATGTGAAATAAGTATTGTGATATTGTAATCTGTCACGAAAAATGGCGAGTGAAATAAGAGATAAAGTTTGGGTTTTGTAAATAAATGTTTGAGGAGAATAGTCGGAGTAAGATGGCCAAAGATTAGTTCGAATGAAGTGTTGTGGGATAGGACCGGACAGCAGAGGGATGACAAACACAGAAGAGGAAGTGGAGTTGAAGAACTGCTCTGGAGTGGAATTCGCAATGGAGAAGAACACCAGCAATACCATGGAGAAGATCACTATTGAATAACTGATAGAGTTGGATGGAAATGAAAGTGATCGCAGTAAACAGGACAAGATGGTGAGTCTTAACGGACGCCCAATGCTCCTTCGTGGAGTAACAGGAAATAAGCAATAAATAGCAAGTTACAAGATACCTGTTTCATGGATGTTCCAGTAAGTACAAACCAATATAATACAATCGGGAATACTTTCTGCGATTTCTTTTTTTCGACCATTCCCTTTTTAGGAAGGTGTTTTTCAAGCAGGTGTTAATGTTTTTGTAATTGCATTTGATGGCATTGTATGGGAATGTGGTGGGATGGAACCTTTTTTTTCTTTTTTTTTTTTCTTCCTTAAAAAAAAAAAAAAAAACATGAAAAATTTTACGGTTCAGCTTCAGTGTATCCAAAGAAATCTAATTTGTAAGTAATGCGATTTTAAAAGCTTCCTGTCATTTAAATTTGGCTTGTAACTTTATCAGATTGGATTTTTTAATTGTTTTTTTTTTTCTCGAGATTTCTTTGAGAATTCAAGGTCTTTAAGCTCGAGACTAACGCAAATCTCTCAAGAGGTAGCAAACATTTTTTATTTATTTATTTTTTTTGGTAGGATGATGTTGATGGGACAAAATCAAAGAAAGATTTCGCTCAAATTGGTTCAGTAGGAAAAAATAAATAAATTATCTTAATTTTAAGATTTTGACAAAATTAAATCGCTCATAGATTTTTGTTTTCTATTTTGATGAAACATGCCAACAAAAGAAAGATCTCTCCAACCATTTCTAATTCTGCAATAAAAATTAAAATTGATCGAATAGAAAACAAAAAAAATTCTTCATTTTCAACATTCGAAATTACTTTTGATTCGAAATTACTTTTTTCTTGAAAAAAAAAATATATATATTTGATATCTGACAAAGGAATTCCGCTCTAGAATAGATTTAGGAAAAAAATATAATAGCGATTTTGGATACTTTGATTTGTTACAATTTCATAGCAATTTGAAATTATAAAAAAAAAAAAGACCAGTGCTGAGAGTGTCCAACAATATAACTCGATTATGAAAATTTGGCCTTGAAAATTTCATTCGCACTTTTTGTTTTTTGCAGGGAAGAAAATTTTCCATGGTGCTTTATTGGTTTCGAAATTGTTTAAATTTTTTTTTTTTTTTTTTTTTTTTTATTCCTTTTATAAGTTGTGGGTCTTTTGGGGGCATTTTAAAAAACATTTTTTTTTGTGATATATATAAAAAAAAAAATGACAATTTCCAGCTATCTATGATATCAAGCCAAGTCAAACAATCCAAAATTGCTGTTAAAATTAATAATAAAAAGAAAAATCTATTCTAGAGTAGATTTCC
>JABUQX010077187.1:0-12500 GCA_015478945.1 Trachelipus rathkii
TTATACTACTTTTCTGTTTCCAATACATGTGACGCACTTTATCCCCAGTTTTGAGGAAAGAAGGTGGGTGATGATATGCATAAATGAGTATATTTATCTTTGTATTCAAACTCGCATTACTAATTGTTAATTAAATTTGATATTTTACAATTTCAGAGAAATGTTGGAGCTTTAGGTGGAGAAGGGAAAATTTATTCGCTGGCGAACTCCATTCAGAATTGTGAAACAAGTTTTGAAATTTCCCTGAAAGACACAGATACTTTGCCGTTTGGTATTTCTGTCTGCGACGATTCGAATCCAGTTTTAGTAAAGCGAGTATTTGAATCATAAATGAATGAATCATTTGAAATGAGTCATTTGAATCATATATATTAGTACTGTACTTTACAAAAAAATTTAAGAACTTCAAAAAAATTTTAAGTTTGAGCAAGCATTTTTGCTAGAATTATTTAAATGATTGTTAATTAATTTAACGTTAGCAATACTTTTTTTAAAGAATTTTTGTATAGTAATTTATATTTTTTATAACCGTAAAATTCAAAAGTCTTTTTGTATTTTATTTACAAATTAATTACGATTTTTAATGGAACCATTGCTTTATACTTTGGTGATTATACTCTCTATCCGATATTTACGATTGAAAAATACCCAGAAAATGTAGAGACCTTACGAATCAATGCTTTTTTTTTTTTGAGAAAGAATCGCTAAACTGATATTAATAAAATTATAATAAATGGAGTCGAAAGTGGTTGGTTTAATATTAATAGCGGAGTGAGGCAGGGATGTGTTATGTCTCCTTGGTTATTCAATTTCTATATGGATGGGGTTAAAGAATTAGAAGTGGGGGTGGCAGGGGAAGGTGTGAGAATGAAAGAGAGGAGAGTGCCCTACCTATTATATGCAGATGATTTGGTTTTGTGTAGCGAAACTGGTGAGTTTTAGAGGATTGGTAGAGGGATTTGGCAGAGCGTATAAAAAGGGGGTTTGAAAGAAATGTAGACAAGAGTAAGGTTATGGTGGTGAGTGATAAGAGTCCTCTGTGTGAAGTCATGTTAGATGGTGAGCAACTGGAATAGGTATCTGAGTTTGAATATTTAGGATATATGTTGGATGAAAAGGGAACGGATGATGATGAATGTAGTAGGAAAGTATGCAATGGCAGAAAGGTGGCTGGTACTAAACTCAGATGGGAAGGGACTCAACTTGGAAAAGCATAGGGTTGCTGTGCAGAAGATGTTTGCACATCTGTGTTAATGTGGTAGTATGAAAGCCGGCAGGGCTTCGGGAACAAGAGGTATAAAACTGGCACAGAGAGTGTCTGATGGACAACTTTTTAGCCTGTTAGGGTGTGGAAGCGATTGATAAATGATGAGGGAATGAAACGCATTAGGGAGTTGCTTGGTGTGAAGAGGGGCATAAACGAGAGTACATTGAGATAGTTTGGTCATACGTAAAGGACGGATGATGGTTTGCTGGTTACAGATGTATAGTGGTGAAAAAATTGGGTAACTACTCACTGACTGCAGACCTGAAGAAAGTGATTGTCATTAAATTTGAATGCCTTCTGAAAGTGCATGTAGCAGAAGTGAATAGGGGGTTACCCTGTGGATGGAACCCACATTGACGGAGATGCACAAAGTAGTGTCCAAAGCCCAGCCTCAAAGTGAGCCTTCCTGACAGGGCTGACCTCTCACAAAAGTGGGGGCTTTAGTTTCTGACTTACATCTTAGTTCTCTCACTGGCTAACATATATTCTGGTATGCTTACACCTTTCAGCCCCACCTGGGGAGATAGGGACAGTGTGGTCTTATGGCAAAAGCTCAAGTTAGGCTAATGGAACCCAAATTAAAGCCCAGTTGCCAAAGCTTTGGTTGGAAACTAGGTACTCTGGAGAGGGTTATGATTTCATTTTGAAACGAGATTGGATTACAAGGGCTGCTTTTGGATTATTTGAGAAGTCGGTAGCAGCAATGCGGCAGTGGAAGGTTGCAGCTGCTTGGCTGAGTTTCACAAATTTTAGGGAAAGACCCCACTGAAATGGAGCTTTGCCGTGGATTAACAGGTGAGGCTAGGGGGCTACTGCAATTATAGTATAAGATTTCCTTGGTCTTGTAGGATATTTGCCCTTGTGTATGGCATCTTTACTGCTCAATTTTTGTATGTACAGTATTCCAAGACTTCCTGTTCAAACAGGTTAGAAATTAAAAGATTTGCTTTTGAAATCAATTTGCAGTGTGTGTGTTTTTGCGAATGTGTTCGTAAGTGTGCATATATGTCAGTGGTCTTCACATTTCCTGATGACAGCTGTTGTCATTTAAAGCAGCGTCTGGTTCGGAATAAACAATGAACACAGTTTGTAAACCTCAAGCCACCTCAAAGGGATAATGTTAAAGGTTACCAGTAAAACGAGGTGATGCAAGTATCTTGCGAGTCCAGACGAGGTAAAATCCATAAACGTCTGGAAAACTGAAATCTTCCTTTGAGATTTAAAATACAGCAATATCTTAGTTTATCTGTTCTGTTAGAATGGTAGATAGTGCCTTGATGGGCTTTGCCTACTTCCGAGGTGGAAACAGAGGGTATTGCTCGGCGGCACTGGTTACGACAAGATAGAGAACCTTATTCCGGATAGTAGCTTGAACGGAAGGGAATTTCTCATTAACGTGACTGGAATGGTATTCAAATCCTAAAGCTTTATTAAGTGTACCGCTAAAAAATAATGGTTCTTTGCTGAGTAAGAGCTTTAGAGGTTGTAGATCGCAATAAGTAATATATCGGGAATGATGTATCATGCTGACCTTCCCGGAGGGGTTACATAGAAATAAAGAAATGAGAACGACTGGGACGAAATCTCTTCTTCTAGACTGCCACAAATCCGCGAAGCACTGGGTAACGAGGTACCAGAAAGTGATGAATCGCCGAGGACTTTCAAGTGTAGTAGAAGGTATAAAAGCGGAAACACCTGCTGATCTAGAAGTAGGAGGGGACCGAGGTGGGGTGCCAGACAGTTGGTAACTGTAAACGCCTTATTTTAACAACGTATTATCTTTACAAGGCATTTTCATAGAAGTTAAACCACAGACTGTCTCCATAGTCATAGATGAGGGAAAATTGATCATCAAACAAATGTAAGAAAATGCAAAAGTAAATAACAGGATGAATTGGAAAAGCGTTTATTTCATAAGGAAGTGTATGTCCTACGCACAACAGGTCACAAACCTGAGACTCACACTTCCCAGACCCCAGTCCGTGGTAGTGGTGACCTCGAAGAGCCGGGAACCCACGTCGGCTGGGGTTTACCTCCCACCCGCAGCACGGAACCTGCGGGTCCCGCCAGTGCTCGTAGATTATATACGAAGCGGTGACAGCTCTTCGGTGGTTAACTCGGAAGGTTCGGAGTCCCCTTACAAATTGGCGTCCAGTCATGGCGTGGAACATCAAAAAATACAAGCTTTAGCTCGTACCATCCATGGGAAGATAGAAATGAGAGGATCTTCCAGATGACCTATAAGGCTAGGAAGAGGGCAACTGATGAGGGTCCTGCGGGCTGTATTTAAAAAAAGAGGATATTTCTTTTTCAAGAGGGAAAATTAAAGTTTAGCAACCGATGAGTGAAAAAAAAGGAGAAACTGTGTGGAAGAGGAAGATTAAAAGATATAGGCAGTATGAAAAACGAGATACAGTAGAAACAAAATTAATAGATTTCGTGGTAGACAATGAACCTACTTAGTATGGCTGAGGGACGAACGAATCCCCCGGCGTATAAACCGTAACAAGAATCACTACCAACTGTGGGAAGAATCTATATTTGCATTATCAGAGTCATGACTGATATCACTCTGACCTTCTCGTGAACAAGAAACACACAGATATTCACCTACTGATCAGCTTAGAGGAAAGCAGAAAACCGAGATGTGCTGGCCATGCCATTTATATTATTCCATCTGCAAGCTAATGATCTTATTTAAAAATTAAATCACATGTTGATCGTGTAGATATCTTTACACAATAGATCACATGCAGAACTAACATTTTATGAACCCCTGACTGGTGGTTTGTTATTGTAGAGGCAGATGTGTGTTCGATGAAAGAACGAGATAAAGTGGCCAATACTGCTATGGAACAAAAAGGCGTAATGAAGTTGGCACGAAAGATTTCCGAATTTTCCTGACATTCAGGAGACCTTATCTAACGTGTGATCATGAAGTTCTGCATCTATGAAATTGTATCAGACAACTTTGTTTCCATGGTCCATGAACCTGCCACAAAAGATGTTCGTTGACTCCTATAACCAACGTATGCAAAGTGAATATTTAGGTCAGTGACTAAGAAGAATTTAGGGATTAGTGACCATAATATAATTAGATTTAACATGAATGTGGAATCTAGACCCTAATTGAAAGTTAATAATGAAAAGATTTTAGATTTCCGAAACAGTAAATATAACAAATTTCGAAACATGCTTAACATAATTGAGTGGGATAAGGAATTTAAAGACCAAAATTATTTTGTCATGTGGGAACACTTTAAGTAAATTTTAACGAATATTCAGTCAGTAAGTTTTAAAGATATGCCCATTAGGGTGGCGAAGAGAAAACCCAACTGCAGTAACAGTACAGAGATTAAAGAGATGGGTAATGAAAAGGGTAGATGTTTTAAAATATAGTAGGAAGTGTAGTAGTAGGAAGATTTAGAAAATTATAAGAAAGTTAGAAATGAACTTAATTAATAAGAAAGGCAAAGAGAGTGGCAGAAATTAATTTGACAAGGAATAATAAGTAATAAGGACCCCCCCCCCTCACTTGCACCATTTAAGAGGGGATTGGATAGGTGTATGGATGGTATGAGTATTATGTAAATATATTGTGAATAAGTCAAATTATTGGAGGGTTTTAGTTAATTATTGAGGTTAAACTGCACGCTAGAATGATGGCAATATTCTTATTAAATACTTGTAGTGTGGTTAGCGTGTACCTTAGCTATAGTTTTTGTTTTAGTAGTAATTGGTGTATACATTATATTGGCCTTTTTTTATTCTGTGTAGGATTTTGATAGGCTTTAGGGTGTAGTGTAGGTTTTGTATGTTACATGTATTTGATGAATATTTAGTTTCGTTTGACTGGGACAATCTCGATAGGCCCATGTGACTTACTATCTCTATATTTCCTATGCAAGGTTATTGACATACAATGAGAACGAGTTTCTGGAATGCTGTTGGCAACATCGTTGTTTGACTTTTTTTTTAAGGATCCTAGTTCTCAATGTGTATCATAAGCATATTTTATATCAAAGAACATTTTTCTTCTCAGAGAATGCCTTTCTGTTGTCGTAGTCTATCCAAAATTGGGGTCAGTCACTGATAAATGCTTGCGGAAGTCAAATTGGAAATTAGGAAATGTATGAAGACTCTCCAGGACAGCAGTAGGCAGTACAGCCTGCTAACATCTTTTTCAGTAGCTTGCATGTGGGATGTAAGGAATATGGGTCGATTGTCTACTTGATATAGGTCCTTTCCTGGCTTAAGAATCGGAACCACACAGGCAGTTGGACAAAAACAGGGAAGGATGTCTTCAGTTCAGATTTTGTTGAACCAATCTAGAAGGAATGCAGAAATAGAAGGGTGAAGATGGCCGAGCTTTGCATTTGCATAGGAATACCATCTGCACCAAGAGCTACATCCTTGCTGGTTGTCCGATACTCGTGAAAGTAAAATAGTGTTTGCATCTGAAATAACCTCTCTTCTTTACAGAGAAATTGGGTTGTAAGACTGTGTTGCGAATGTGCTAGAAAGACTCAGGGTATCTAGAGCTGCTAGAGTGATTAGCAAAGTTGAAACCTAACCCATCTGCAGCGGGGTCTGGGGAGGAAATTGTGACCAGCATATCTGGGACATAGCTAAGTAGTCTACTATGAGTAGATGTTGGTTGGACTTGCAACACATCTTCAGGACTACTTTCCTGACTGGAGAAGTGGTGGTGGTAGCTAAAGGAGAAAACTGTAGAGTAATTTTAAAAGTAGTGCTTATCTAGTTTTGTAGCTGAAGAAGATTAATGATTTTGATGCAAGAATGGTTAAATGAGAATTCACCCTCAACTTCTTTATCTTTTAGGAAACCAGTAAGCCACTCTTCTTTGATTTCTAGTCTTTGTTTTATAGCAGAGGTAGTTTGGGTGACAAAGGCTTCACTGAAAATAGCGGGTAAAGTTGTAGTCTTGCGTAGATTGTAGATATATAAAAACATTGAAGCCTTTGTAATGGTTATATAGAATACTGGCAAGCTTATTCAATGAATGGCTAGAAGATTGCTAGACCATCCAATATTCGCAGTTAAATCAGTCTGTGATTTAGCAACTTTTCAAAAACACAAATAGTAAAGAGCTGCCTATTTGAAAACAATCTGAGAATCTTTATCCAACTCGGATTCGAGTATCAAAATGTTGCATAGAATGTCCCTTTTAAAACATGGTATATCGCAAGAGGTATAATGTCTACTTATTTCTAAAAAATACAAGACCAAAAAAAATCTCCTAGTACTTTGGATCCTAGTAATATTCTTCAGTTTCTTTAAGGGTATCGAATCATCTGCTACATGTAGACATCTCTGCTATATCTCCTCAATCATTTTCTATTTCATTACCTTCTATAATTAACACGTTGAAATTCTGCAACAAAATTTCTATAATTTCCTTCAAGTCGAGAACTAGATCATTAATTCTTCAGCTGTTAATTAAGACTTCCTATGACAGAGAAAGTCCTTAAATTCAAAGTCTGAAAAATAAGGTAATTAGTAACTAATTATGAAGATAAGAAGTCAAAAATTAAAAAAGAACTCTTTTATTATAGAACAGCTAATTTTTAACTAGCTATATAATACAAATTTAAGTAATTATTATTATTTTTTGTTTTTATAATAAAATATTTACCAATTGCAATACGTTCCATAAAAATGGAATTATATATATATATATATATAATATAATATATATATATATATATATATATAATATATATATTATATATATATATATATATATATTATATATATTATATATATATATATATATATATATATATATATATATATATATATATATATAACAAAGATCTAATTTCACCCTTAAACATCCTTGCAATAAGATTCAATGTTTCATTTATTGTAGTGTTATCTTTGCGTCTAAAAATTTAAAATATAACAGAAAGAAATGTAAATGAGATCCATAATAATACAAAAACTAATAGCTACAATATATATATATATATATATATATATATATATATATATACCTAAAATATATATATATATATATATATATATATAATATATATATATATATATATATTTATCAGTGCTTGGATGTGATCCATAACATTATACAATTAGTCAATGAAACAACTAATAATGAAAACAATAGACAATTCTGTATCCCCTACATTGTGGGATAGGGAACCGAGGTTGGGACATCCTTTGGATCTTGGCAATAACAAGTTGGAATGCCAAAAGAAAAAAAAATAATCTATAGTAAAAGGATAAAATGATATCCTACTTATTTTTTATGCATTCACTCGGAGAATCACACCAAAGGTTCTTTAAACGCTTACCATGCTTACCCAGTACAATATTAGAACCATGATAATGATAATATTTGGCACCACTTTCAATATATATAATCCACACTCACAATGATATCGTATCGTCGTACAATGCCATGACGAATTTCCTTCATTTAAAAAAAAAAAAAAAAAAAAAAAATTGCTTCAGTATTTAAAATATTCAAGACATTTTTCGGCATTCACCCTCAGTTTTTATATTCTAAAGCCCCCTTTGTTTTGTATTTCTGTTTATTTTTTTAAAAATAACATTTTCTATCCAATCACTTATAATGACTAAATAATAAAAATAATAATAAATAATTTAAACCTAGGCCTATATATAACGCAAAGTTAATTCATTTAAAAACATACATATAAGTATGAGATTTTCACTTTTTTTTTTTTTTTTTGTATTAGATGTACAGGTACCACTAAAACACACAATAATGTGGCTATACTGTATCAGTATATTAACAATAGGGGAAGTTCCTAAACAAAACGAAACATAAACAGTACCAAAAGTATAAGATCTTATATAAGGTGTTCAGTTCCAACTGGTTTTGCTCGTTTGAGTGAGTGTACAGGACCCACCACGGCAAACAGAAAAAAAACGGCCACGATAGGTTGAAAATTCAACTCTATGGGTGGATCCTGGCATAATGCTTTTGATAAATGTTTAAGAAAAATATTTAAACATCATACAGAACAAGACAAGACGTAGGATAGCCTTTTAGGTGTTATGGGACATAACGTACGAAAATGGCGACGATTAATGGTGTCCAGTTGATGACAATCAATGAAGATGTGGTGAACCGATTTGCGGGGTGTTGCGAAGGCAAAATTTCCAGGCGGAGGAGGATCCAGTGACGTGTAGTGGCTGTGCGTGATATTGGTGTGGAAATGCAAAGGCGTTCGAGGATCACCTCCTGCGAGCGATTCGTCGGTGAGAGAAATACCTCTCACCAATGTTCGGCTTTATATTTTTAAGTTTCGCCCCTCACTGATCAATCGCCCAGCACTCCTGCCAGTAAAACCAGAAACGTTGTTTGAGAGAAAGATAACAATCAGTTGATGGAAGGCGACATTAAAGAATTTCATCCGGGAGGCACCTAGAACAGCTACGAAAAGAGGATGAGGCCATTCCAGACTCTCCACCAGCGATTTCGTTGTCAATCACCTCGCCCCTATGTGAGAGGGGCATCAAAAGTGTAATTTGTTTCTTGGGAGAGTGGAAAAGTTGGAGAAATTGTACGGCGGACACCATTTGAGCGCCTGGAGGAAGCTGAGCGAGTCCGAATAAATAACATATGGGTGGGTGGTCTTGGTTAAGGAATACGAGGCAAAAACTCGGGTCACTACGAATGTGAGAATAATAATAATAATAAATAATAATAATAATATAATAATAATAATAATAATAATAATAATAATAATAATAATAATACTATAAAACAAAAAGTGATATATGAGAACCACTAAACAATTTGCAAAAAGTATCTGAGCCCTCACCACAACAAGGTGTTTACGTTAACGAGGAGGGATAATAATAATAATAATAATAATAATAATAATAATAATAATAATAATAATAATATATAATAATTCATTGAATATATTAAAAAGTAATGTATCTTAGGTTTTCTTGAGTTTTATTTTGATGGATGGGTTTATTTATTTAATATTTGAAGCAAATGATACTATTTTCGTATACACAACACAGCAGCATAAATTGATGATAATGTCGTATCAAAATTTGCAACTAAACAGGGGTACAGCAATAGCAATAAATAAATAATGATAATAATGATAATAATAATAATGATAATAATAATAATAATAATAATAATAATAATAATAATAATAATAATAATAATAATAATAAAAAATTACCCATAAAAATATATTAATTTTTATTAAACAAGTTTAACCCCCGTTATATATATATATATATATATATATTATATATATATAATATATATATATATATATATATATTTATATATATAATATATATATATATATATATATATATATATATATATATATATATATATATATATATATATAACTCGTTCCTCACAACACCCACCCATCCTCGGTGTTCAAATTTTAGTGTAATTTTATTTTGTTTACCTTTTTTATTTTTTGTAATGCATTATTATGTTGCCTCTGAGAATCTTAACGAAAAAAAAAGTGTTTAAAAACAATAAACAATTTCTATTTAAAATAATAATAAAAAAAATTTAAACTATCTTACTCTTTAAAAAAAAAAACACAGCTTAATAATATTTCTTAATTATATAAGTAACTTCATAAGAAGTAGAAATAAATAATAATTTTAATAACTTTTAAAGTTAAAAACGCTGCAATGCATCGCAGCTTTTTACCATAGTGTACCAATTGGAGTAATCAGAATAATGAGTAAGAAAATATTGGCTAAACTTAATGAAAATTATTGTAAAGTTTAACTTGGATTCTTAACACCCAAACAATGTTTGTAAATTATAATACATATAGAAGCTAAAATAAACTATAATAATTTAATACTAGATTCAAATTTTAATATTAAACAATAAGGCCCGCTTCATACCAAACGAATCTGATTCAATCCAAATCAACAAATAAACTGACTGACGAAGATAAAGAAGGAAAGTTTCTTTCCCAAACAATAAAATGTGATCTATTTCCCACCATTCACACAAGTAGAATCAAAACCAATCAATCTAAACTTATCTTAATAACATGAAAAGATCTCCATTTTCGTATTGATTCGGAATCGCCTGATGTAAAGGGACCTTTAAAAGGGACATTTCAAGCAAACACACAAGAAAGAGAGCTGACAGAGAAATGAGATTTCTGTAATAAGTCTTAGTAGTTACCAGAACTCAAAAACTCAATAAAAACTAATGTTAACATCTGGATGACATATAAAACAGCATAATACGAACTGATACACACAACTGCAAAGATTAAGATGTAAATACTATTTATCTTGTTTAAGATAATGGCACAAAAAAAATTATCAAAAGTGTATAGCAAAATGTTGAGGCATTTTTGAAGGTGAAAAAAGTAGAGAAAATATGAACTGGAAAGGAAAATATCGACACAAAACCTTACAAATGAAAATGACTACGTAACCATATATATATATATATATATATATATATTTATATATTATAGAATATATAGCAGAAATTAACATATTGTGTAATATATATATTATATATATATATATATATATATTATATATAATATATATTTATATATTATATATATATATATATATATATATATATATATATATATTGACTGTAACTATATAGAAAAGAGAAATTAACAATTTGTAATATTTAGTCAAATTAACATTATGTAACAGCTGGACAACCCCTATGAAATGAAGTTCAATCTAAAGGCTGTTAATAATTTATAAATGGAATTAAAAAAAAAAAAAAGTAACATGCACAGGTTAAAAGTACAATTAGTAATACAAAAGAAAATAACAAGGTACACAAGGTAAGAAAAGAGAAACTAATAGACCGTGAAGGAGTTACAAAAAAAAAAAAAAAAAAAAAAAAAAAAAAAAAAAAAAAAAAAAAACCCTTACAAAAATGTAAAAAAAAAAAAAAAAAAAAAAAAAAAAAAAAAAAAAAAAAGAGGAGGTTAGTCCAGAAGAATTTAAACGTTTTCACCGATTTTGCAAAAGAAAAAAAAAACAAAGTGGGTTTTTTTTGATGAAGTGACAAATTTTTCCTGATCTACCTTCCAGAAATATAAGAGAAACAAACTACCATAATATATATATATATATATATATATATATATATATTTATATATATTATAATTTATATATAATTTAAAAAATAATAATTAAATAATTATAATATATATATATAATATATATATATATATATATATATATATATATATATATATATATATATTTATATTGTGAAACCAGCGTGCGCTTAGTTATTAAACTGATGGTGAGGGTTTCCTTGTAACAGAATGGTTCCAAATTGTTTACAATAACAATCTTTCCTAACATTTCCCTAAAATAAATCAACACACATATCCCTTTAATCCAAGCACTGATCTTAGTCACACTATATATATATTATATTAATATATACTTATATTATATGTACAACAATATTGTACCGTATTAAAATAGTCTTCGTAGCCAATCATCAGTCTACTTTAGAGGGTTGGGTTAGTGACGTCATCTTTGACATGCTTGGAGGAAAATTTTCACTTTCCTTGCACGAAATTTATAATAGGGAAATAGCAGTATATTCCGAGTATTGTATTTCCTTTGGTGAAAATCTTTACATGGTGGTACTGACCTCGGACATAAATATTATGTTTCATGATAACCCATTAAAAGGATCCTACCGTGGGGATTCGTGTTTATAAATTTAAACCTACTTTCAATAATTTTAGCCCTTATTTGGGGATCCTTTGTTTTAGATACTTCCCGTGTACTTTTCAACTATTTTCCACTTATTGTTTCAATTTTCACTTGTAAGAACTAACAAAAATTGCAAGATCCGGAGACTTATCCTTTTGTTTATTTTAAATTAATTTTTATTTTAATAGTACAATCCTGCTTTAATTTTTATAACCATAAGGTAAATACAATAAAATAATAAATATAAATAAAATAACATAATATAGACAGTAATTTTACTGTATTAAAAATGGTAAGAGCTTCTTCTCATATATATATATATATATTATATATATATATATATATATATATTATATATAATATAGAAAAATTCGTTGCGATATATATCCTATGGCTATATATATATATACTATATATATAATTGGAGGGTGCAGGAGAAAAACCAACAGTGCAAAAAAAAAATGCAAAAATGAAATTATGAATGTGTTGCATTGCTTTTAAA
>JABUQX010077187.1:20000-27500 GCA_015478945.1 Trachelipus rathkii
AATATTCAAACTCAGGAAGGTGGCAAGTTCTTTGACTAACTTATTTCCGAAATAGTACTGATAAAGTTTTAGCGGGAGAGAAGTGGAAGTCATGGGAGTTATTCATTGTAAAATATTATCAATGAGTTGCTTAGAGTTGATGTTCAAATGTATAATGCCAGATCATTAACATAAAACTTGACTGTCGCTGGGATGTTAGTAACGACGTCATTGAATCTGAACAAATAATAATACACTAAGGACACTGCCCTGCAGAACACCTTCAACCTGAGTAAAGTGGCGTGATAAAACAGAAGAACACCAGATATGGATGGATCTGTCTGACAGAGGGCATTGTATTAAGAGAAAGCTGTCCTCGGAAACAGAGCGTTTGGAGTTTAAAGAGAATTCCAGTTCTCCTCATATGATTTTTCAAGGTGAAAAAAAGACACTAAGAATTATCTCGCCAGTTGAGAAAGCTTTCCGAATGTAATAGTCCAGTCTTAACAAGGGATCTGCAGTAGAGCGATTTTCGTGGAAGCTAAACTAGAAGTTTGAAAAGCCTGATGACTCTCCAGAGGAGGGAGAAGGTGATCTGCAACAATATTCTCCATTATCATGCAAGTATGACAGGTCAGCGAAATTGGTCTTTAGTTGTCCACCAACTTCTGGTCTTTCCCATGTTTGGGAATAGGGATTACAAAAGCTATTGTCCAAACAGATAGAAAAGAAGATTCAATCCAGATCCTGTAAACAGATCCAGCAGATGGGTGAATGGGACAGAGCATTATGTAGAAGATGATGTCTGGGCCACGGGCACCATCTACGCTATTCCCCAATGAACCTTGATACTCTGTAAGTGTAAAAAGACAGTTATTGGTATGATTTTCCCCTTTAGCTGTTGAAAAATATAGCGGAACAGGGTTATTTTTTTAATTTTTGAAAGGCTTCAGGATAGCGGGAAGAGCTAGAATGGCTACCAAAGCTTTAGAGCATAATGCATCTGCAACAGCTGCTGGAGTAGAGATCATGTTGGAGGTGTCAGGCCCATAACGGAGGAATGTGGGTGGAAAGCTGTTAGTGCTGCAAGATATGGTCTGTACAACTTTCCACACTGATTCAGCGATCTCGCCGCAGCTACTTTAAAAATAATTAGGTTTGGGGTGGTGTAAGTCCGTTTATATTGCCTGTAGAGTTTTTTCTTCTCCAGGTTAGCATGTACCAACTCTTATGATCACCCAAGTGTTTGCCAAACAACTAACTGGGGAAGAATGCAGGATGCAAGTTTCTGGTAAGAGATGATAACTTGCTGGAAGAAGTTAAAGGCTTTGTTAATGGTTGGAAACCGCTCATTAAAGGGAGAAAGTAGCATAGCTGTGGTCTGAAAAAATTTATCAGCTTCACTCGATAATAATGAGAGCAGGAATGAGGTTCAAACATTGAGCTTGGTGTGAGTTCATGTAAGACTATCAGGTAATGATCAGTGCCATACAAATAATCAAAATGGGACCATGCGAAGCAATTCATAAAAGAATGGGAGCAAAAGGAGATATCTATACAGTTAAAGGTGTATGTATCTAAACGTTCATAGGCAGGAAGTTCAGTGTTAAGGCATCCCAGGGAAACTTGGGTTAAGAGATCAACAATGATCTTAGTCTTAGATTAGGTGATGGAATCACCCTAAAGGGGGTGACAAAGGTTGAAATCTAATACGACAACAAGACTGAGGAGTTGCTTAAAAAGGTTGACTAAGTCAGCATTAGTAAACTCACTACTCGGAGCCAAGTAGATAGAACAGACAGTGAAATCGGTGGAAAGATGGAGTAGAGTTGCCAATGCATTAAGTCTGGTTTTGAAGAGACTGGAGAATTGCTGACAGACTTATGAATAAGAATTCCTGCGCCCTTCCTATCATTGTCACCTCATTCTATATAGGTGTTGGAGGTGGCTTGTATTCCAACAGTTGGAAGTCGTGATAGACTTCAACATCGTGATAGCATAGTTGAAGTTTCCGCAGACATGTGCACTTTGTTGTACATATATTTATTAGCAGAACAAGGTTTTTATAATTAGAATAGCAGCCATAACAATTCCATTAAAGGAAGGTGGCCATGCTGTGCTGCTATGAGTACTATGTTGGAAGAGGAATCAGATGTGGTGGAGAGGTTAAGGCATGGGTCCTTATGAGCAATAAATCCTGGTGGTAAGGAATAGTTGTACAATAGAGATTTAGGTTGTACGACCGGTTTTAGGGGTAAGAGTTTTCAGTGGTATTTGGTTCAAGGGCTTCGCCACGAATGCGAAGAAAGTTGAGTTCGCCCAAGTTCAAATTATTATGTGGAATTAGTCATTGGAAGAGTAACCAGAATGCTCATATTGGAGTGGGAGCACTATCAGTATCTACCATGCAAGCAGATTCAGAAATGGGTGGAAAGTATGGGGCTGTTTCCATGGATTCAGTGTAAGAAGGGGCCACTTGCAAAGGGTCACCTTTTTGTGAAGGCGTTGGAGATGTGAAGTTGAGATTCAATATAGGTTCCATTGGGTTAACAGGGAAAGCAATATCTGATGGGGAAGTTGATAGGACACTAAGTGATTCTCAGAGGTACTTTGAGGTACGAAATTCCAATGCTGGAGACTTTGTCAATGAACCATCAGGTGGGTGATTTTGGAAGACTGGACAATCTGAGTTAGGATCAGAAACTTCTGGGTCCCCTTTCATGATGCTGATTGCAGCAGAACGTTTGGAGTATTTGCATTGAACGGTTTTCCATTCACCTCTCAGAAGTGCTAGGAGCATTAGGATAGTGGATTATCACATCAAGCTCCATTTGGGAACTGGAATCTATTTCGTCCGATAGGGTATAGAATCCTTTAGGGAGTGCTGTGATAGGAAACTCGGAAGACGAGTTGAGGGAGGATTCAGAAGAGCTGGAATAATCCTATAAGCTATCAGAGGGTTGGTTGGTGGGTTGTTTGACAGCTGTGGTTAATTGGGCACAATGCCAATGCTTTTTTTCTGGGGAATAGACCTACAGTGAGGTCTCTTCTGAGTTGCATTTTTTACAGCAGAATTGATGTATTCTGCTTTAGGAATTCAAATGTATTATATTTTAGCAAATATTCCTTGGTTTGGTGCTGATGCTTCTGTTTTTACTCAGGGACATCCACCATTTCAGGAGTAGGAGTAGATGTAGAGATGGATTCTGAGACATAGATGCAGGCCTCTTATGTGGGTTTGGCAAGCTCATTGGGTGGGTAGGGAGAATTTCTTGACAAGAAATGCTCTCCAAGCGTTTGTTGTTGATGAGCAAACTTAGTTTCACTGATGGTTGGTTGAAAACCAGTACTTGCAGTAAGATTGTTGATGGCATCTTTGGCGCGAGATTGGATTGAGAGCTTCTTTTGGACAATTTGAGTAGTCAGTAATATAGGCAATGCATGTAGATATGTAGATAGGTTGCAGTAACTGCTTATGTCCCACTAGAATTTAGGAGTAGAATTCTACTGGAATGGAATTATGTTGGTGGGTTAACACAAGAAGGCGGGGAAGCTGCTGCAATTGGGGCGTAGGATTGATCTGTCTTGTAGTGTTTTTTTTTTTTTTTTGTCTTTGAGATGGTGTATGGCATTTGTACATGGCGGGGAAGCTGCTGCAATTGGGGTGTAATTCGCTAAGCCGTTGTAGTTTTTTTGTTTTTTTTTTTGTTTTTTTTTTTTTTTTTTGAGATGGTGTAGGGTTGTTTTGTAGTACATAACTCCAAAACCTCCACGTTTAAACAGATAAGACAGGCGTTTTAGGAAGAGGCACTGTGGGGTTCTCAACAGTTTTTTGCAATGGTTAAAAATCAGCAGTAAGTGAGGATTTGGGGTGTCGGGCGAGTCCCGATGTGGGGGAAATCTGTATACATTTGTAACAGGAAATCTTTAGTTGGGAGATTTCTTAGAATGACAGCAATGTCCTCATTTTTCTGCTTAAGAGAATAAATAGTGCCTTCGATGCTTCTTATTTCGTCAGAAGTGGCAATAAAAGGGATATCTCCAAGAGACATTAAGGATGACAAGATGGAAATTGATTTAGAGTAGTAGTTTGAATGAGAAGGGACCTTGTTTCTCATTAATGTGATGTGATGGTCTTCAACTCGTAACCGTTAATTAAGTGCATTGTTAAGAATGATAGTTCTATGGTCGATAAGATGTTTGTATGTGGTGGATCACAATAAGTAATGCATTAGGAGAGCAGCATGTGGAGTGAACAGCTGAGAATGACTAGGATAGGGGGCACCTTTTCGTGGTTATCCCTACTGTAGGAGAACATAGGATGTTGAGAGCATGCCAGGCACAGTATCACTAGGAGTAGGCAAGGGCCTTCCTGTCGAAGTGAAAGAAATCAAGGCATTTGTATTAGAAGTACACTCTAACAGAATAGGCCCTTGCAGGTCAATAATATTTTGAGCTAATTGTCTCTTATGTGACTTTATAATAACTTCCATAATATATTTAATTAAATTGATCCCCCTATTCATTAAAGGGTGTCAAAACCATAAGGTTTGTCCCAAAAGGACCGGGTGTGTTCCAGAGTGGACAAGGAAAAAAGAACCAAACCTGGTGCTAGGTCGTGTGCACCAAATCACAAATGAGTGATGTGGTTCACACCCCTTCAGCACAGGTGATGCCGAGTGTCCCTCCCATAAGGAAGGGTGACAGCTGCACCCATCTACCTCTCTGGGACATAAAAGTACTTTCTTGAAATCACTAATCATTAATTGTTCCATGTTCATTACATAAAAAAAGAAAAAAAAATTAGATAGAAACTGTGGTGGAGAAAAGAGGATTGAAAGACATAATAAAATCAAAATATGAGGGGATAGGAAGTCTAAGAGATTACCTATGTGACAATGTCACATACTAATGTTGGGGAGGGAGGGAAGCACAAAATCCCCCTTGGAATGGTTCGTATCACTATGTCATGTCCAAAGTTGCAACACTGAGACCTTACACCATAACAAGAACCAATAGCCCCTGCAGGGGTGTATGTGTATATATATATATATATATATATATATATATATATATACTATGATATATATATATATATATATATTATTATTATATATATATATATATATGATATATAGTATATCATATTTTGCCCTTTCTCACCCCCTGGCACCCTTCTTCAGGGCTGCTGTAGCTGACTCAAGGTACCCTGCATCTTCGACCAGGCCAAGGTCTCCTCTATCAGATTTCCAGGGCTTAAATGTTCTAGATTGCTCTGGGTTTGAGAGTTTAAATGCAGATCAGAAGGAGTGAGAAGACATGTTTCCGGCCAGTTACAATTGAACAAATACTTGAAGTGCTTGATTTAGATTGAAATCTGTGTTTATAGTATTGTAGGTTTGGATGGTGGCTGCATTTAGTTGGCATTGTGATTGAATGGATCTAGAGAGAAAGTTGAATTCTGGAGCTATTTTGGGTGGATGCTCATTTTAGTATATTGTTAGTTAATCTGTTTCTTAGGTAGTTTTGGTTAGGAGGTGTGATATTTTGGTATTGGATGTGTTATTTTGAGGAGGTGCGATCTTGTTTTGAATGTTGGTTTATAGAGTAGTAGTTGGAGAGGAGGGGGTGTTTCAGTCTGTGATAGGTGGATTAAAGAATGAGTAATGACATGGTGTTGGGGTGGCCAGTTGTTTTGGCAAGAATTGTTGCCTATCCAGTTTCAAGGTATTTGTGCTATAGGCAGAATTTAGTTTTTCACGTAGATGTTGTTGGGAGATATAGAGGGGCATCCTGTTATTATTCTGAGTGCCTTGTTTTGTATGATTTGTAATATTTTCATATTATTCTTAGTTGGGAGAGATATAATTTAGAGTCGGATGGATAAATTGCTTGTAGATTGTAGTGATTTGTTTATTATGCAGTAAAAGTGTTGACTCCCATGTCTTCTAGATTTTAGTTTTTTATTTGCTGGATGACTATGTTGTCTGTGTGTTTTGTGAAATTTAGTCTAGTGTTGAGTGTTATGCCTAAGGTTGTGGGAGTTTTGTTTAGTGGAATTACTTTGTTGTTCTAGGTAGATTTGGGGGGTAAGGTTCAGAGTTGTCCTGTCTGCTAAGTGATTAGAGTGATAGAATGATTTTGTTTGGTGAGGACGGACATTCTTCGTCTGTTGGTTCACTATTTTGGATTAGGTTAAATATTGTTGTGTCAAAGTTGTTGTAGTGTTTAGGTTCTGATGTGTAGTGGCGATGGGAATGTCATCTGCGTATGTTGTAATGTTGGTGTGGTATGTTTGTGGTTGTGAGACATTGGCAGTGAATAGGTTGAATAGTGTGGGAGATAGGATTGCTCCTTGAGGTACTCCGTTGTTGATGTTTTACTGTTCGGGATTTTGTGTTGTTTGATTTGAGTTGGCTGATTCTTCCAGATAGGAAGTTAGATATCCATTTATTTGAGACTTGTGGAGATGTTGGAGTTTAATATTTTGTAGATTAGGTTGTGCTTTGGAACTGTGTCGAAGGATTTGACGTCGATTGTGATGAGTATTGCATTGTGTGTGGGTGTGGAGTTGTGGCAGTTTATTATGGGTTGAATGATGTTTATGAGTGCTGGTTGTGGTTGAATTATATGGTTGAAAACTGTGTTGGAACTTTGTTGAGGGCATGAGTTTCGAAATATTTGATCAAATAGTTTTTTTGAGAAGTTTTGCATAATATTGGTGAGCAGTGACATAGAGCGGTAGAAGGAGGGGTTTGAGGGGTCTATTCTGGGTTTAAACTTTGGTATTAGGATTGCTTTTTTCCAAATGTGGGGAATAAAGTTTAGACTGATGGAGCTAATACATATATATGTACCAGTTGTGCTAATGATATATTCCCAGGTGGTTAAGGTATAGTATATATATATATATATGATATATATTATATATTATGATTATATATATATATACTATATATGTTATATATATATATATATATATATATATAATATATATATTATATATTATATATATATACTATATATTTATATATATATATATATCCTATGTGGTTAAGGTATATATATATATATTATATAATATATATATATATATTTAGGATATATGTTAAATGAAAAGGGAACGGATTCAGAGTGTAAGTAGAAAGTTCCTGAATGGCGCAGGAGAGGTGGTTATGCATTAAATCTTGTGGAATTGTAAAAAGACTAAAGTCTTGAGTGCACTAGGGTCTTTACAATGAGCGGTATATTGGTTACCTGTGTTTATTGGTATACGTAGTGGACTATGGGTCTGGAACTAAGAGGTATAGTCTAAAAGTTTCGAATGTGTTCAGATAGACAATCTTAGGGGCGGGTTAGGTGAGAAGAAATTGATAATGAGGAAATGAACGTATTGAGAGTTATGTGGTGTAAGAAAGGGGTAAATGGAGAATAAATGAAGTGATTTGAGATGGTTTGGGGTCATGTGGAAAGCGATAATTGATAGTCGGTTTGGTTAGAGGATGTATAGTGGGTGTTTGG
>JABUQX010077187.1:30000-37500 GCA_015478945.1 Trachelipus rathkii
TTTTAAAATTGCAGCATATGGTATTCAAATATTTTTCTTAAATTTCAATAAATTCATAGTCTTATGTTCATATTTATATATTCACTTTAAAGCAGGGTTGGCAAAAGCCATGGATATTTTTGGTTTTTTGGCTATGGTTAATTGGCTATTTGACTCTTATATGAAAATTATAGCCAAAAAGCAAAAATCCATGGCTTTTTGCAACCCTGATTTGTACTGAGGATTTATATGAAAAATTATAGGGTCAAATAGCCAATTAGCAAAATCATGGCTTATTGCCAACCGCTGATTTGACTGAGATTTATATGAAATCATAAGGGGTCAAATAGCTTACCATACAAAAAAGCAAAAATCATGGCTTTTGCAACCTGATTGTATGAGGATTTATATGAGAAATTTAAGGTCAAATAGCCAATTGACCATAGCCAAAAAAAAATCCATGGCTTTTTTGCCAACCCTGATTTGTACTGAGGATTTATATGAAAAATTAAAGGGGTTCAAATGAGCCAATTCACATCACCCAAAAAGCAAAAAATACTGGCATATAGTTCATAGATCCATTTGTACTGAGGATACAGTTATACAAACTGAAAAGTATGTATTATGCTTCGTATCATTAATCAACTTTAAAAATAAAACATAAATAAACAAAATAATTATGAACTATAATTTGGTGAATAAATTATGAAACAGTAATGGACAAAATTAATAAAAATTATTATGGAACAAAAGAATTTCATTGAAAAAATTTAAACTTCGGGTTATGAAGAAATAATGTTTCATTTTTGATAGAACATTAAAATTAGGGAAATTTGATGTTAAAGCAATTGTATACTCTCTTTTGAGTTAATCCTATTTTTGTTATTTAGTTTTTTAAGTTTATGACTTACAGAAAATTCTCTTGGAAAGATAGTTATATGAATTGACAGTATTAGATGCTCTCTGCGAGATTAGCGAATGGTAATCTCTCTTATTTCAAAAAAAAAAAAAAAAAAAAAAAAAAAAAAAAAAAAAAAAAAAAAAAAAACTGACAAATTGATTGTGTTTTGAAATTCAGTGGTTGGAGAGAGAGTTTAAGTAGTGCCTCTGCCAATGCTCCTGGTTTGGCACATCAGTTTTTTACAGTTAATGGGGATTAACTGACTATCCAGCTAACAGTGTGTTGAATTAAATCTATTTTTCAATTAATCAGATTTTTTTTATCCAAATTACAAAATTCTTTCTATATGGGGGGTGGGTATAAAATTCATTATCTTTTTTTTTTAATTGGATGAAAATTATGAAAAACTGATTTATTAAGTAATTTAATTTTTACGAAAATTAATCAAATTTACATTAGGATAAACTATAACCTTACCGTTGCATGTGTAAAATGTTTTCGAGGTCTTCCTCTACCTTGATAGGAGTACATCACGGGAGTTGGCAACTGCTCTGGTGCCGGATATTTCCCAGGAGATCTGAGTGGGGAACTTTAAAATATGTGAAATATGAAATTATACATAAAAATATATATACTAAAACTTAAATGAATATGAATATAAATATATATATAAATATATGCAAAAATTCTTAAAATTAAAACTTCCCTTATAAACTATGATAGCTAAATAGGTAATTACCGCATTTTAAGGCATGAGTTAATGTAAGGTAGCAACAGAATAAAAATTGTAATGTGTGTTCTCTTTAAGTGTTTTTAAACTGATCTGTTATGAGGATATTATATGACAAACCTTCTGCTGGCAAATTTTCTTTGTGTCTTTGGATCATAAACTGCGTTACTCGACCCTGCAAGCCCAAGAGCTAACTCTGGGAAGTTATGAAGACCAGCAGGGATTTCACATTTTATATCATGGTGTTTAGAAGGTGAAACAACAACAACAGGTCGGTGAGGAGCATACCCTTGAGGCTCATATGGAGAGTCAATGTTCCCGCCGTTGCCATGGTTACCTCCCGTTGGAGACGAATCTGGTCCTCCTGAAGATCCTGCTGAAGCCGCAACTGCTGCAGCTACTGCTGCTGCCGTAGCAGCAGCAGCAGCTGCAGCAGCCTGTGTAACGGACGTTGTAGCAATTGAGATAGGGGGCGACGCTGAAGAAGGCACAGAAACAGCGGACGCCGACTTGGGGGAGTTATTCGAAGACTGCGTCAACATAACATTGTTGTGTGGAGTTTTGCTTACAGGAGACAAACTCTGATACATCTGAGGGGAGCCCAAAGGGGAGGAAGAACTCAACGTTGATTGTGGAGAGTGGGCAGTAGTCGGCTGTTGAGGAGCTATCATATGAGGAGGATAGTGCCCCCCTGCGCCCCACGGGGGAATATAGCTCATGTTTCCACCCGGAGCTGAAAAATATAAATCAAAATGTAAGAATAATTATGCCTACAGCTTCAATCAAAATTCAAACTAGTATATTTTCAAAAATCATGATAAATCAGATTTAAAGTTTTCATTTAAAATAGCTACTGATCTTGCAAGTAATTCAACTATTTTTAAACAAAAAAAATAAAAAATATTTCCATTATTATTATTATTATGAAAATTTAATAAAATCTCAGCTATATCTATATAAGGTTATTTAAATCTTTACACAGAATTTCTCTAAAAAATAATTAGGCCAGGGTTTTTTATGTAACATAAAATCTCCTTCCACTATAATTATTAATGAAATAATGATGGTGTAAATCCTAATAATAATAAGAGCAAGTAGCCTACTATTTTCTTAACAAAACTGATGATTGAAACAAAAAAAAATTAATTACAATCACAGACACACAATAACTTAAAATAAAAATGACTGACTGACAAAAAGGAACAAGGAATACAATGACCTCTGAAAATGTTTTTAAATAACCTCTTAAAATGGTTTTAAATGGGCTTATATATAGGCAACAACAAATTATTGACCAATTCATAAAAATAAAAAATTTATATCAATTTTAATTTTTGATTAATAGCAAAAGATGATAGAAAAGAAAAGAAAGAAGGCATTTCAAAATAATCATCAAGGCCAACTTCATAAATCTTTTTATAATTACTCATTACTTTTTGTCATTCAAATCATAAAACTAAAACAAAATACCTTTTTGAAGGGTAAAGGGATACTGATTCAGCCACATCTGTCAAAGTATCGACAGCCAATCCACGAAGGGCATAAAGTAATTATCAATTTAAAGGGCTAATATCCTGAAGAAAAATGATAAAAAAAGAAAATTTTCACTTTGAAATTAATTATTATTATTATTATTATTATTATTATTATTATTCTAAGTAACATAATACTGATCAATTGCAAACCCTGATTTTATACACCTTAAATAATACAATGTACTATTGCCCTACAAGCAATATTTTCCTGTTGATAGCTTTCTGGCTAGCTATCCTACTTTGACAGACATTGCTAACTATAAAATAAAATAAAAACTATTAATGTAGTAAAAAGTGATTTATGGGTAAAATAAATTTATGCAAAAATTAAAACCTAAATGGACAAGGGTTGGAATTACAGCCAGAGTTCAATCAAGATGTTCAAGGGATGATAGTACTAGAGCCTATTATTACAAAAAAAAAAGTTGGAATAGGTTGAAGTCAGTACCAGGGGAGATTCATAAATCATTTATGACTCTCCACCTTTGTTAAATATAATCCAACAGGTAAATATTACCTATTTCTGTAAAACCTGAGAAAGAAATGTCATTAAATTTCAAGGTAATGAAACATACCTACAAAGGAAAGATTATGGAAACTTCCATTATTAAAATTTCACATCTTTCTTTTTCAACACAGCCGTATGAGAAAACATTTCAAAGATGACATTTAAATCAACAAGTTATTAATAGGTATCAATTCTTTATCCTTTTTTTAATTTTAAATACCTATGCACTATAAAAAGAATTGTGACCAATATATCGCTAAAACAGATTACATATATTTAAGTTAAAGTAAATCATGATAAACCACAAGATTATCTTAGTACGCAAAGATTATATGTAATATTATTTTCCTATCTTAGAATAATAATAATAATAATAATAATAATAATAATAATAATAATAATACCATGTAAAATTTTAGAGATCCATACTAAAACACAAGCTTTATGAATATTTTTAGTAAAGTTAAATAAAATATACTAATTTAAATATTCACTGATGAATATGGTTTTTAAAAGCAGTAAACAAAAGAACTTTTAAGATAGGATTATTAAAAAGATTAAAACTATAATATTTTTTAAAAAATTTCTTCTTTAATTACCAATTTCTACATAGAAATTTACGATAAATATAATGCTGGTAATAGAAAAAATGTTAAAGTAAAGTTACCCACTTGACTAATAAAAACCAAATGAAGTGATGTAGATTGGGGATATTAATAATGAGAGATGATAATAATAATAATAATAATAATAATAATAATAATAATATAATAATAATAATAATAATAATAATAATAATAATAATAATAATAATAATAATAATAATAATAATATGTGATATTGATCAAGATATTAATAATAATAATAATAATAATAATAATAATAATAATAAATAAATAATAATAATAATAATAATAATAATAATAATAATAATAATAATAATAATAGCCTTCAAAATTTATAAACTATTAATAAGAATAATTAAAAATAGCTAATTTTAGTAGGTCCCAACTCAAATAATTTAAAGATCAGAACTTCTACATTGGAATTCGAAGACGTAAATAATTTAACTTTGTAAATAAACTTTAAATTAGATTTAAAATAGAAAAATATTCTTAAAAGAAAATTCAATAGGCCCTAGGCGCTATTCTATTCAGTTTTAGCTTCAAACCTTCCATAACTAACTATGTAATATAGATAGTATATATATAACTATATTATATATATATACTATATTATATATTATATATATTATATATATATATATATATATATATATATATATATATAATCTAGTTAATTTAAATTAAATTTTTCCAAAAAATATAATAATTAATAAGAAATTATTTTCTTTTCATTTTTTTAAGAAGTTATTCATTACATATTAGGCAAAAACTATCATATAGTACCATGTTGAAGAAAAGTTAACTTTTATATCTATAAAACATTATAAAAACTAAGGGCATATGCATTTATTATATTATATTATATAATTTTTATATATATATATATATATATTATATAATATATATATATATATATATAATACCAGTGGTATGTGTAATTTTATTTTGTCAATGTTAGAACAAAGCATTAATATTAGCATATTTCATTTAAAAACAATGAATTTGCTCAGTTTATAAACTCTAAGTCTTTCATGTCTATAAATGGATGTTCGTATATTTAGTAATTTCAGTGATATAGGCTAAATGTGACAAAATAAATTCTAGCTCGCAAACTATTTATAGTATATATATATATATCTATATATATATATTATTATATTAAAGTTTATGACACATTTTTCTACATCATTTTTTTTTCGAATTCTCTATTATATAGAACCACTGCAGGTATTTCAAATTTTATAATAAAAAGTTATTTTATAGCTATTAATAAAATTTATGTAAATATTTATGTCATAAAAAATAAATAAATTCTTTTACGATTTAGAACTGAAATGACGTAAGTAATTTGAATACTCATACATAATAAATTAATGATTAACTTTAATATACAATTAATAATTATAGTATTACCATAAATAATAATTATTTTTATAGGCTAATTAACCTGTGTACTATGAACTATGAAGCAGATAATCAGGCTGTCACATATTAACAATATATTTAAGTTTTTAAATAATTATAATACCATACTGCTAAGCATAATGATTTTGGCGTTATTTATATAAATAGCCACTTATATAATTCTATGAGCTAATTTTTTGCCATTCACCAGTATTAATTATTTCATTACAATATTTCATTACCTTTTATATTAAATGTAGGTTTCCAAAACATCTTAAAGAGAATTATAACTTCGAAATTGTATAAGCCCATACTCATAAAAAAAAAAAAATAAATAAAAAATATATATTAATATAAAGAAATTTATTAATATTATATTGTTATCATTTTTATTATTACAAAACTAAGGAACTACAGCATTATCACCTATTATAAATAATGTTCAGTTTATTTTCTGGAATGACAAGTTTATTTATTGTAAAGTTAATATTTAAATTCACTAATTTTTTTTTTTAAATTAAATTATAAAAAAAAATTGTAAAAAAAAAAAAATGAAAAAAATACCCAGCCAAAATATAAATACATGCATAAAAAATGGTATTAAAAAAAAAAAAAAAAAATCCTCATATGGAGCTCTAGCTACATGTATCCACTTTCAAATGTCAGATAAAAGCAAATAGGCCTACCAAAAATGTTTTTTAAGAATAATGGGTAAGGTGTTTTTTTTTTTTTTTTTTTTTTAAAAAAATTATACGGTAATGATGTAAATATATTATACGGTAATGAGATAAATATATAGCGTTTATTTACTATATTATACACACATACACGCACTTTGCAATCTATTTATAACTTCATAAAAATATTCACAAATTCGGCCGTTTCATAAAGAATGTGTGGAAACTAAACTTGCCATGGAATTGGCTTTGTTGCTTGTAGAACAGCCCGCCTCGGGGGCTTCACACTCCCAAGGTTACATCAACAAAAAATTTAATTCCCCTACCTAACTAAATCGAATCAATACTTTTTTTATTAAATAATAAAATGTTATATATTTTTGGCAAAATACGTATAAATCTATTTAGATTGTATGTAAAAATTACAAAATAATAATCCAGGTTACGAAACTATGCATAATCGAAGTCGTAATGAGACGAAGTCGGTAACCTTTTGAAAATATCGTAAACAAAGCGGGACGAGGGAAAAATCATGGAGGTCGGGTAGTGTGAGCCCCACTCTCGAGATACCATATACATATATATATATATATTATCATATATTTACGATACCCGAATTAAAACAACACGTGGTATACATGCACTGAATCACTTGCACTCACTTTTTAGAGCATTTTTTTTAATTTTATATCGCAGCAATTAGAAATTGAACCAGATAGGATAGCCAATCGTACCTTTGGCGATTTCCTTATAGAAATCGGAGGCGCTCTGATGCACCAAGCTGTAGTAGAGACTGATGTACTTGGCGTCTCCAGACATGTGAAAAAATCATAGAAAAACTCGCACAGACTCACAACGGCCCCTCCCCACGGATCAGGTCTTATTCTCCCCTACCTCTAATCACAGTACCTACACACTATCTTCACTCACTATTCGTTTCATCAAGAGTGCAGATTTTTAATTCCTATTATTTTTGCCTTTTTTTATATTTTTATTTTTACCTCTATGGATTTTATGACATCATTTGTTGTGAGCTCTCATGCCCCTCCCACGTCTGGTGCTCTAACCAATCGGAAAGCGTGATTCTCCCGATCAATTATCGCAGTGTATTTTTATAAACTCTTTATTTAAAATTATACA
>JABUQX010077187.1:42500-45731 GCA_015478945.1 Trachelipus rathkii
AATGCAACTCAAAACTCAGTAGCTTTTTTAATTCGTAGTAATTGGAAGCATTTAACGATCTTCTCTTCACCTCACAAACATCATACGTTCCCTCAATTATGGTAGTCCATTATGGTGGTCATACTGTTTCTAATCTAAACTAATTCTAATTGTAGTTCACTCACAGCTTGTTTTATGAGAACTACGTCTGGATTTCTTGATTGAATTTTATTATAGAAATAATCTACGTGTTGCATTATATGACGAAAAACGGTGCGCCAAAATACAAAAGTAGAATCAGTCAATAGTCTTTGCAAACCTCCTGCTCTCGTGCTCCTCCTTGTTTGCTTTCGTTTCGAATTTTTTTCAAAGCGGATGTTAAAATCCATTTTGTTTTAACAGTCTCCAAATAATTTCATCTAATACAGAGCATCTCTGAGGAGATTGTGAAAAAAAAGGTTGAAATTAGTGATATTTTCTAAAGAACACTCCAACTTCTGGAATATATATATATATATATATATATATATGTAGTTTAAAATTATTTTAATAGTAGTTTTGTGTTGTGTTTCTTCGTTACTTTCAATTCTCCTTTCTTACTCAACTATTCTGTTTTAGGTTCTATATCCGACTACGATGAATGTTTTTATTGCGTGACCTGAAGATCTTTTCTTCGACGACTTACACCAGCTAATGGTGGGGAGGCTAATAGGTTCCTCTTCCACCTCTGTGGAATTCATCGGCGGGATGCCGCTTAAAGTCTTTAGATATCAGCTACCTAATATTAAACCAACACAATGACGAATAAACTATTTTCAAGAGAGGACTTTCACCTCTGAATATTATCAGTTGTATAGAGGCTTTCACTCTATTTGCGTTACTTTTTTAGGAGAGGTTTCACTCCTGATTTTTGTAGTTTGGCAAACACAGTCGTATTGAAAAGTAATGGAAGGTAAAGAGGAATGAATTATAAGCACATTAAAAAATCTATATTAACAGTCACAGTACAAAATATAATCATAGAAAAATAACGACAATTTAAACTAAATACCCATTCACACATAACCACATCTCTACCATCCATCCATATAATTCAAATTCCAATAAAAGGTGAAACATCGAATACAAAGGTAAACATAAAAAAGACCTAGAACATAAGAATAAACATTTTCTAATTAGCTTCATAATATTCATTAATTATAATAATTATTATATTGTTATTCTTATTAATTTTCACAATCAGTATTATTATTATTATTTTAAAATAATTATTATTATTGTAATTTAGTAGGATTTTACATAATAATCTTATTTTTAATTCTTGATACTAGCATTAATCAATTAATTATATTATTATTATTATTATATTGGATTATACTCCGCCATTTCTTAAGTTTCATTTTGCACTGATTTTGAGGAGGCGTCTGGTGAGAGATCCACATTTTCACTTTATTGTTCATCGGACAAATAGGAATATGTTTCACTTCATAAAAATCCTCTAGGATCATTTATTTCATTCCACTCACATCATATAAGCTGGAAAAGTTTAAGAATGAGAAATTTGTCTAATAATATAAAAATGATTAAATGTTTGACTGATATTTGATCCAAGTATATATATATATATATATATATATATATAATATATATACAATAGTATATATATGTAAATCAACTATATATTACTTATTTTGTTTATTTAGGGGAATAAAATTATACGCCTATCGCGTGCGTTAATTTCTTTCTTTAGATTTTATTTTATTTACGTTAATATTTAAAATTCTCTATAAAATAATTTCACTTTAATTATACTAAGAGGCACGAACTGCACCAGTGAATTGCAAAGACGGAATGAGGAGTGCCCAAGCTCCTTCGTATGCTCGGACCTGTGGCTGTTGCATAGGATACGCAATAACTACGGGGTGAGGTACAGACCCTTTAGGGACTCTCGCCTTTGTGGTATACTTGTGGAAGGGGGTGAGGAAATAGAGAGAAAAGAACAGGATCGAGCCTGTATGTTTCTTATGCCTGTTTGGCGTTGTTCAACCAGTGGGCGATCGTGAGAAAGAAATTACTTTTGGTTAAGAAATTTAAAGTATGCAGCCAGAACGGCGCCATACTCTAAAGCTCTTCCTGCAATGGTTTTTTTCCATTGACTCATATGTGCCAAGCAACATATCGATTCACGATACTGTCCCCTCCGCCGAGAATGAGAAATGGGTTATTATGGAAAAACCATTTGGCTTTTATTCTCAAGAGACAATTCATGAAGAAATGAATGAAAATATGGACCTAGAAAAGAAAAAGTTCTGATCAAAACCTCTTACTAGGTGTCACAGAAAAATGAATAATGAAAGTTTCTATCTTAGGTTCCAAGGGAATTCCTCTCCTAACGAAAGTATTCTGGAAAGTAAGTTTATAGAAAAATGAATAGTCTGAAAATGGACAAGACCGAACTCAATGTTTTATGGAAGCATCTGAGAGTGTGTCTTTGTTTTTTCCAAATCTGCGAAGATAAATAAAGAATGAAAATTAGATATATAGCGTTGGGATTGTGTGTGGTTAAATTCATATTAGTTCTTTCTCATCACGATTTAGAAAATTTCCTTTTATAATGTCTATAAAGAAGTGAGTTTTTTCCTCGAGTTATTATGACTTTTGGTAAATCACTTTGACCTAGAAGATTTTTTGGTATTGGTCAATCGGTGATTTTGATTATTTTCCTTTGATTCTATTATTCTTAGTCACGACTAGTTTTTTACTTTTATTTTTACTGGCCTAAACTTTTGGTCGTTTGTTAACGTTAATATTTAGTAATCTTCATTTACTGATTAATAGGAACAAGAATGTTATCGCCTAGACTTAGTTAAAATTACCTTACTTCTATCATTTTGGCTTTAATTTCATTCGTATACCATTTAGACTAATAAAGTTTCTTTAAAGGTTTACAACTACATAAGCGACAAACAAACATTATTATAAATGTTATTACGACAGTTAAGCACTAGTTTATTTTCTAAGGTTAGTATTAACATTGTTAAAAAGAACGTTACTCTAAGAACATTAGTATAAAGCTATAAGAAAATTATTTGAAAATGTTAATTGAGGGAAGGGTGGATCAAGATTCACCATATTTTATTATTTCTAGCTGAATAAACTGGAGTCCACACTCGGAATAATGTAATATTATATATATATATATATATATATTATATTATATATAATAGATATGTAATGACAGTAGAGAGGTGA
>JABUQX010077188.1:0-36413 GCA_015478945.1 Trachelipus rathkii
ATATATTATATATATATATATATTATATATATATATATATATATATATATATATATATATAGGGTTTATTATATATACTATATATATATATATATAATTATAGCATATATATAAATATATATATATATATATATATTATATAATATAATATATATATTATATATATATATATATATATATATAATATATATATATATATATTATAATATAATGTCGAAATGGGGTTCTTTCGCTGTGTTTTAATATATATATAGTACTATATATATATATTATATATATATAATATAATATATTATATATATAATATATATCTATATGATATATATAATATATATATATATATATATATATATAGATATATATAATGTATATATATAATAATATATTATATATATATATATATATATATATTATAATATTAGTAATTATATATATATATTTTATTAGATATATAATATATATATATATATATATATATATATATATAATATATATATATAATATAGTTATATACTATATATATATTGTTAAATTTTGGATAGATATAAAACCATGAAAAGAAAAATAATAAAGTTATAGAAAATTCATTACTAAGTGTACTATGTAAGCATCAACTATGGTTACAAAAATATTACCAAAATATTATAAGAGTAGAAAAGCAAAAAAGTTGCAATTTGGATAAGAAACTTGATGACAAATGCAGAATAGAGTGTGGCAATTAAGGGCTTGCAAATAGAATAAAAGGCTACAGAAAAGCCTAATATAAGTAAAGACTAGTAAAAATGAGACACTGCACGCAAATTTAAGCCTATTGGCCAGAAACTCAAAACAAGCTATTGAGCACTTACTCGCATATTTCCAAACTCAATTGTGAAAGTCAAAGCAAAGTACAGAATTTGAGCTTCAATCAACACTAGGAAGACATATGAAGAAACACTTAGTAACATCTATTAATCAAGAGCTTATTAATTTCACAAAGAAGAAACTAGTGAGTTGGAATTACTAGCAATTGACTAATACTTCAAGCTGTAGTATATTAATAAGGAAGCTATAGAAGAAACTTGAGGACAACAAAGAAACTCTATAAAAGCTAAAAATTCATCCAGAGAAATCAAAAAGGGATTTTCAGCTATTAGAGCCATCTTCAAGCAACTTTATTGATAAAGCAGTAGCCCCACAAATTGAGTAACATCTAAGCTATCCACCCTAATCTCAGTCATTTCCGAAATCCGCCCATCAGTAATTTAGAAGGTATAGTTTATTTTTATAGGTATTATATAGGTTGGTGTGAATGTATATAATTTAAAAAAGTAAAATCATGAGTTACAAAGAATCATCCTAAATGCGGATAAATTGACACAAAAGTCAAAAATAATATTGAATATTTTTTAACAGGAGTAACTATTTTTCAATGATAATTATGTGTAATTATGTTTATTTTTTAGCATTTAGTATTTGTACTTTTATATATTTATAGTTTTGTTATATTTTTATATTTTTAGAACCTATTCGTATATTTCCAATATGTTTAAATAAAGTAAGAAATTCGAATGGAAGTATTTTCCAGCCTGAATGTCTAACGAAATGTTTCATTGTTCCTTCTAAATTAGAAAGAAGGCTTGGATGAAGAATACAAAGCTGTCGCTCAGATGTGAGGAATGATCATCATCCGATTCGACAAATATTAAGTATTTTAAGCAATGCAAAATAGAAAAATAGTGAAAAAAAATAAAAATAATATACAGGTAAAACTTTTATATAGGAAATATAAAAATTTATCTGTATATATAAATTGTGTTAAAAAAAAACAGCATCTTTCCTTTATTTTTTTTTATTATATAAAATAAAATGAGTGAATGAGTTTTTAATAGTTTTTTATTAATAGTTTTAATAATAATAAAAAAATGAGCGATATCGAACAAATAGAAGATATCGACAATATAGATGAAATTGAAACAGCTGAAGGAGGTTTTAAAGTTCCTTCAGGAAAACTTGCTGCTAAAACAAAAAAAATTAACACATTAAATTAAACTATCAAAATTCCTTTCATAAATAATTTAGACTTAAGTTGCGAAATTAAAACTGATGAATTAACATTAGACGCAAAGGTCGAATCTCTAAAAAATACTTGTAGTGAATTAATAGCAGAATCTGTAGAGGCAGATAAAATACAGCAGTGGCTTACATTAAAATTAAAGCCATATTATGAATTAAAAAATGACATTTCAAAATACATGAATAAATATGAGCCAAGAATTAGACCACAAGATAGTGCTAGTAATGTATCAAGTAAAGTGAGTATAGCTAGTGTAAAAAGCAAAATAGCACAATCTTTGTTGCTCGAAATTGAAAAAAGTAAAATTAAATATTACAAGCACGAACAATACTTGGCAAAAAAAAAAAAGGGAAAAAAAAACCTTAGGAAAGAGAGGTGGTGTGGATTGTAACAGACACAGTAGTCCTATAAAAAATTTAGAACAAAGTTTAATTAAAATTAACAAAAAATAGGAAAAGTCCAATTTTCAGTATTAGCGATACCTCTGTAAAAAATGATAATAAAAATGTAAATTTTTCAGAAACTAAAATAAATAGTATATGGCGAAAATAATATCAGGAATCTAAAACCTAGTAGAAATTTAAAACGAAGTGAAAGTTAGATGAGTGAGGGGTATTAAGAATCCTCTTCCAATATGCGATCCTGAAGTATTTTTCTGAAAGGATCCTACTAATATTTAAAAGATTTTATGTTAGTTTTGTTAAGAGGCCAAGTTAGAAGGAAATGTGAAAATGTAAAATGAACAAGCTTTCCTATTTAATCAAGTATACACAAGGTAAAGCAGAAAATATAGTATGTATGCAGTTGTATGCATTTTGAGATGGAAAATATAGGTTAATAAAAAGCAATAGAAAAAACTCGAAGAACAGTATGTGAAAATGAACAAGTTTAATTGCAAATACATATTTGAAAAGGTAGAACGACTGGAATGAAATTAAGAATGAGATGGTGAAGCTATGCAGATTTTCTTTATTTTTAGATGCTTAATAATGCAATGGAAAATATTACTCCTTTAAATGAATTTAATTCTACTGGTGCTATTTATGGAATATAGTTAAAAACTTCCCTACAAACAGAGTGATAAATGTGGAGAAATAAAGTTGATAGTATGTATGAAGAAATAAAAAGGTATTTTAGTAATCATTCACAAAGTTGTTGAAAAAGAAGCGCCAGGGAATCGATTGAACACACCCGTTGTTTCGGCAGAACTTGGCATTGGGTATAAACCAAAGCAGAACAAAATTACAAAATGACAAGGTAAGTCACTTTATACAAAGGAAAATAATAATGTGGCCATAGAAATAAAAATATAAAATGATGATAATAATAATAAATAATGGAACAATAATAATGACAAGTAAGAATAATAATAATAATAATAATAGTAGTGGAAATAATAATATAATAATAATAAATCTCAGTTTTGCAAATTTTTGTAAAAAGGACAATCATAGTATACTTAAATGCAAAATTCTAGAAAAAAGCCAAGATGAAATAAAAAAGTTCATTAAAGACAATAAATATGCTTTAAGTGTCTCAGACAAATCATTTTAGTAGTATTGGATAAGGCCAAGAAAAATGTGAAAATGTAATAAGCAACTAACATTTCTCCATAGAGAAAAAGATAGTGCCAAAGAGCAAGATGGCTCAATTCCTCACCACAGCACTCTGTGAATTTAGAGGATAAAGATAAAAAAGTAGAGTCAAAAGAATCAGAAAAAAATGAAGCAAAAAACTTTCAAACAAAAGTAAGTAATAGAAAGCTATTTTATCCTGCGGTGCCAGTTTTAAAGTAAAGCTTAAACGTAAAGATAAAGTGATTAAACATACATGGGTTTAGATACATATTCTTCAGCATGTTTTATGGATTTAAATTAGCCACAGAATTAGGTATGTCATATATGAAAGCCTCATAAAGATATAGATATAACTTACTAATGTATGGTGCAACAATAACAATAAAGACCATACATATTTAAACAATCTAGAAATTTATGATATTGAGATGAAGGAAATCTGAAACCATAATAATATATACCTGCAAAGAAAATTGGCCTTTTAAAATAGAAGAAATCCATCTATCCAAGATATAATGGATAGAATATTTGAAGTCATGTGCCCTGTCAATTTCCATAAAATCAAAATTGGAATTATTATAGGGATGAGACCAAGACGGTAAATGTGTAAACCCCATAGAGAGTAGTAGAAGGTTCATTATACTATCGCCTTTGGGAGTTAAGTATTCATTTGCGATGGGCTTACAAGGTTCGAGCACCAGAATGTAATAACCAGCATTCATGAGTTTAAGTTCATAAAACACAAATACAACAAGAAGATGAAATTGCTTAAGAGAGTTTTCTGAAAAGAAAATCCTGAGCCAAGTCTGTGACACAGTGTAGAAGATTTTAAAGTGGAAAAAGTAAGGTTGGAAAATACTTACAAAAGAACAATTACAGGGTAATTTCAAGTTGGTTTACCCATTTAAAAAAGAAAATCAGCATTTTTCCTAATAACAAAAATCAGGCTTTAGTAAGACTATATTTAAATAAAAGAGTATTTCAAAAGGTAAATAATATTTTATTGAAAGTTTAGTGATAACATAAATGAATATGTTAAAACTAAATTTTGCAGAAAGATGAGAAACATGAAATTATTAAACAATGCAGTTCTATTGTTTAAACCACCATAGTGGTACAATCATCCACAACAAGAAAAAAATGAGAGTAAGTATTCAATTGCAGCTTTACAATACAATGTATTTCTTTAAAATAATAGTTTACTTACAGGTCGCAGACTATAATGTTTCAATGCTACAAGCATCCTTTTAAGGTTCAGAAAAGAGAAATATGTTTTCATAGCAGATATAGAGAAGATGTTTATCAAATACAGGTACTTAATAAAGATAAAGATTATCAGCGCTTTCCTTATGGTTCCCAGAAGGTATTTAGATAAAACTCTAGAGAATATAGAGTAAAGTGTCATATATTTGGAAGTAGTGAGCTCACCTTTTCAATTGCAAATTATGGTTTGAAGCAAACTACAAATGTAATTGAAGCAAAAAAATTTAGTAATCTAGTCCCCAAAAATACCATACTGTAGAAATTTCCTATGTTGATGATGTTTAAAGTCTGTGGCAATCAGAAAATGGAGGACGCTATAAGCAGTTTTTATAAGAAGTAAAGAATATTTTAAAATTAGTGTTTTAATCTGCATCAAGTAGCTAGTAATTCAAGGAAATTTTTAGAAAACATTGATATACAAGACTTATGTAAAGATTTTAAAGAAATAAACTTATCCTTAGATAAATTACCTTCACAAAAAGTATTAGGCTTAAGTTGGGATCCAGAAATAGATTTAATGAAAGCTAGAGTTGATATACAAAATAAAAGAATTGACAAAAAGAAGTATACACAGTTGCATTTTTTCCATATATGATCCACTGGGATTTATTAGCCCAGTACTAATAGTAGCTAAAAAGATATTTCAAAATTTATGTGATAAAAAAGTTGATTGGGATGATGAAATTCCGTCAGATATAAAAAAAGGTTACATAAAATGGCTAAGTGTGATGTTAATAAGCTAAATGATTTCAAGTTCCTAGGCCATACAGATCCAAATTGTCTAAAGTATAAAGGGTAGAACTTACAATTATTTTTCAGATGGTTTCACAAATTCCATATGCTGCAGTAGCTATATAAGATTCTTGGAGAGAATGAGAGAATATATTGTTCTGGTGTTATCTAAAACAAGATTGATACCAATTAAATAAAAATTTGATGTTAACTTTACCAAGAATAGAATTAAGTGCAGCAAAATTAGCAGTTAACATACACCAAAATTTTTAAAGATGAATTAATATGACATAAGCCCAAGAGTAATTTTTGAATAGATAGGAAACATTGTATTACAATATATTAAAAATGAATCAAAAGATTCAAAAGATTTGTAAACAATAGTTCGACTATATCAGATCACAAACAAATATAAGCCAATGGAATTATGTACCAAGTAAGCTATATATCAGATATAGCAAGCAAAGGGATTTCTGTTAATGAGTTTTTGAACATAAGCTATGGAGCACTGGTCCGAAATTTTTTGTAAAAAGACAGAAGCCCATTTGTTCCTGAGAAATAAAGAACATAATATTTAGGATGATGAAATGATGAAATTATAAAAAATAAACCTGTAATGGTCATACAACTACAAGAAGTTCAACAGACAAGCTCATACATTCTGTGTCAGATTGATGAAATTAAAAATAAAAAGTAAGCATGGATACTAAGAGTTAAAGAAAACTTGCATAAGAAAACCTGAATATAAGGTGCAATGACAAATCACAGAATTAAAAGAGGCAGAGAATGGCTATTTACTAATTGTATTCATTTAAATAAGGAGGAATTTCATGATATACATCAAAATAAAAGAGAGCTTGCAAAAAGGCCACATTTTGGGCAAGTTGGTGATTGATGATATAAGAAAAAAAAAAATTTTAATTGAATAAATTGATTTATTTTAAGATATTTATTTCCTACCTTTTTAGATGATAATGGAATATTAAGGGTAGGTGGGAGGAATAAAATCTGAATGATGTATCATTTGATTTTAAACTCCAATTGATCTTGGCCAAATAGCCATGTTACAAATGTTAATAATGAGACATTACCCTAGAATTAATGGACATTTAGGAAAACAAACAGTTTTAAATTCTTTAAGAGAGAAGTACTATATCATTGGAGCGAAGCAGAAAGTATTAAAAAAGATTTTAAAACATTGCATAATATGTTAGGAAGCTCCATACAAGGCCAACTCAGCAGTTGATGGGAGATTTGCCCAAAATATAGATTAGAATGTTGTATGATACCACCATTTTACTGAGGCATTGAATCGATGCCCTTTGGTCTTTTCTTGTAGTAAGGGGAAGAGGGAAAGTAAGAAAAAAAAGATTGGATTAATATTCTCATGTTTAAGTAACAGAGCTATAGCATTTAAGAGATGTTATATTAATTAGATACTGATGCTTTTATCAATGCTCTAAGAAGATATATCAGCCGCAGAGGAAATGTGAAATTGATCCGATCAGATAATAGATTGGAACTTTGTGAAAGCTATCAAAGAATTAAAAGGACAATTAAAAAATTAAAAAATAAGCAAGTAAATAAATTTTTGAGCAAAACGAAAAACACAGTGGTTATTCTAAACCCCTTATAGTTCTCATAAAGGAGGTCATTTTGAAGAGACACCATTAAGAACTGTAAGAAATAATATTACAACTTCAACTCTTAAAGAACAGCCAATAAGGTTGGACAGATGGATAACTTGAACAACTTTGTTCTGTGAATAGAATTCATTATTAATAACAGACCAATAACATAAGTTTCCAATGATTTAGAAACTTGAAGCTTGACACTCAAATCATCTACTAACCTTAAAGGCAATATAACTTTTCCTCCAGGATTATTTTGCAAGATAAAGATTTGCTACTTATATAAAAGATGGAAACAAGTCCAGTATCTTGCTGATTTTTTTGGAAAAGATGGATCAAAGAATATGTCCATTTATTGCAAAAAAGAAGAAGGGTTAGAGAAAAAGAATCATCACAAGTGGGAGATTTAGTTCCTTTTAATGATGACTTGCAACAGCCAAGAAATATTGTGGAATTTATGGAAAAATAGTGATAAAGTTTACAAGATGACTCAAACAGAGTGAGAATAGTAAATGTGAAAATAAATAAAAATTTCATATTTGTAGAATAAAACAATTTTGAAAAAGACCAATTAACTAAAATTGGATATTTGCTGTGAGAAAGTGGCAGGAATATAACAAATGAGATCAAGCAGGAATTATAAACTCTAAAGGAACTAAAGAATAACAAGAAAACTTTATATTCTTAGCGAAAAGGGAGAATATGTTATATTTTGCTTAAAAATGATAAAAATAGTGAATATATAAAAATATAAGGATTACAAAAAATTCATTACTAATGTGTACTATATGAGCATCAACTATGGTTACAAAATATTTAGCCGAAAATATTATAAGAGTAGAAAAGCAAAAAGTTGCAATTTGGGATAAGAAAACTGTGAGTGACAAAAGCAGCATAAGAATGCGAACAACATTAGGGCTTGTAAATTAATAAAAGGCTACAGATAGCCTTAATGATTAAGTAAACTAGTAAAAAGGAGATACTCTGCAAGCCCAAATATAAGTTTATGCATGGAAACTGGTAAGAGAATTAGAAAACAGAGTTATTGGAAAAGAAATTGAGAAATATAATAGCAAAGTACAGAATTGACTTCAAACAATACTAGGAAGACATATGAAGAAACACTTAATAACATCTATTAATCAAAGAGCTTATTAATTTCACAAAGAAGAAACTAGTAAGGTGGAGATTACTAGCAATTGACTAAATTCTTCAATCATCTAATATATGAATAAAGAATCTATAAGAATGAAACCCTGGAGGATAAAGAAACGTGCTATAAAAGCTAATAAAGTTCATTCCAGAAGGCAATCAAAAGAAGGGGATGTCAGCATAATGCTCAGTCTGTCTAAGCATATCTTTATTGATAGAGCAAGTAGCCCTATAATTTGAGTAACTATCTAAGCATCCACCTAATCCTGAGCATTTCTGAATATCCAACATTCAGTGAATTTAGGAGGTATGTTATTTTTTATGGTATTAATATAGTTGGTGTGAATGTGGTATTATTTAAAAATAAGTAGAATATCAATGAGTTTTCAAAACAAAGCTAATAAGGACAAAAAAATAAAAGAATCCAAAAATAATTATTGAAATAATTTTTTAACAGGAAATAACTTTTATATTAATTCATATGTGTATATGTTTATTTTTTTAGCATTTAGTATTTGTACTTTTATATATTATAGTTTTTGTTTATATTTTTATATTTTTAGAGCCTATTCGTATATTTCCAATATGTTCAAAAAAGAAGAAATGTCGAATGGAGTATTTTTACCACTGATGTTTTACAAATATTTCAAAAATTACCGATTTTAGTTATTAGTATATATATATATATATATATTATATATATATATATATATATATAGTATATATTATATATATATATATATATATATTATGTATATATATATATTATTATTATATAGTATTATATTTATATATAGTATTATATATTATATATATATATTATATTATATATATATACGTATATATTATATATATTTATAATATATATATATATATATATATATATATATATTAATATATATATTATATATTATATATATATATATATATATATCATATATTAGTATTATATATGATTATAATATATATTTATTATATATAGTAGTAGTTATATATATATATATATATATATTATATATATATATATATATGTAATATTGGTAACCGATGTACCATGATGATATAGTAAAATTTGGTTTTCATCGAAGGTCGAATAAGCTTTTGACTTAAAGAATCCCTCATTTCTATATATAGTATATATTATAACCATTGTAGAACCTTTATTCCCCATTTGACAATATATATATAAGTATATATATATATTATTTATATATATTTATATGATATTATATATATATTTATATATGTATATATATATATATAATATATATATAAGTATATATATATATTGTATAACTATATATATATTGTTTATATATGTATATTATATATTATATTAAATATATTATGATATATATATAATTTATTGATATAATTAATATATTTATAATATATATATATATATATATATATATATATATATTATCATAATATAGGTTATATATATATATATATATATATATATTATAATATTTATTTTGTCAAAGGTATATACGACGTTGTTATAGGAAACACCAATAAAATTTATTTTATTAGCATTACTTTTAAAATGAACTAACGTTGGTGATTGCTTTAACTGCATCGTATTATTATTATTATTATTATTATTATTATTATTATTATTATTATTATTATTATTATTATTATTATTATTATTATTATTATTATTATTATTAATATATTAATTAATAGTTTATATGAATATATAGTATATTATATATATATATTATATATTATTATGATATATATATATTTATATATATAATATATATATATATATATGAAAGTATATAGGTATATATTATATATTGGATGGTTTAGGTATATATTATAATTATATATATATAGGTATATTAGTTATATAATATAATATATGTATATAAATAAATATATAAATATATATATATATAATATATATATATATATATATATATATATATATATATATATATATATATATATATATATATATAGTATATATATATATATAATATGTTTATTTAAGAATTTATATATATAATATTTATATAATATATATAAACAATTTTAATATATATGTATAAATATATATAATATATATATATATATATTATATTATATATATTATAATATATATATATATGGGTATAGTATAGTAATTATATATATTTTTATAGTTTTATGTTTATATTATGTTATTTATATATATATATATATATATATATATATATATATATATATATATATATATATATATATATATATATATAATTTTATATATATATTATATATAATTTTATATTTTTTTATATTATATAAATATATTTATGTATATATATATATATATATATATATATATATATATAATATTTTTATTTTTTTTTTAAAATAATATAAGATTTCATTTTTTTATAATGAAGCTCTAAAAGTTCAACGTCAGTTAACCTTTTCCTCTGAGAGGCATAAAAGATTTGTGGTTTTTTTTTAATGCAACGTTGAAAATTGTGAGAATTAACCAACACGCCCCTCTTGTTGAGGTTGTCTATATCCCCTTTCTTTTCTGTTTAAATTGAATATTGTATATATCTTTCGTCTTACTGTTTCTGCTTATTTGTCTATGGCTGGAACAGTATTCTACATTACCAGTCCGAGTATAAAAACCTCGGGAGCTCATTTTTTACAACTATTCCGCTTCCAACTTGCTCTGGTCACTGGTGTTGTTAGGTTGGCAATTGTTGCTTGCATTATTATCGATCGCTGTGTTATATGTGTCAGTGTTGACATGTTCGCTTTTATAAGTGCATTTCGATTGTGATTTATCTTGTGTAAATATTTCTTTCATGTGTTTTCAATTAATATTGTGTAGTGTTTGCGATTTTTATAATATTGCTATGATATCATTAATTCACCAAAAATAAGGTATTGTTTTATCAATGATATTTTGTTAATGAAATATTTTCTTGTGTCTACAAATTATTTTGTGTACGTATGTGCGTTCCCATTGTACGTAGTAGAAATCATTGAGCAGGTACATTAGTTGCCAAATGTCGTCTGCAAGGTAATAAGAGTATATATTTAATATAAAATTTCTTTTACAAACTTTAATAATTTAATATTTTATATTAAATATAAAGAAAGTAAATGTGTTTCTTGTTCTAAAGATATTTCAATTAATGTTTAATGATTAAGATTTACTTTCACTGTAAAACTTCTTAATTTTTGTTAAGAAATTTCACATTGAAAGTCCCGTTAGAGCTATCAATCAGCTGATTGTGATCGTGATTTGTAAATCTTGTGCATACAAACATACATTCAATTTTCGAAAATCTTAGTTTGTTTATTTTTTTCATTTAAATATAAAGATTGGTGTTAGAAAACATAGCTCCATATATTTTTATGATAATAATTTATTTTATTTTATATATATTGTTGCATATATATATATATATATAATATAATATATATATATAGTATATATATATAAATATATTATATATATATATAATATATATATATATATATATATATATATATATATATATATATATATATATATATATATATATATATACATACTCAGTGATGTATATAAAATCTAATGCTAATGTTTTCTAAAGTTAATGTATAGTTGTATATGTATATTCTTGCGTATGTAGTTGCATATTACGCTATATACCTGTATATATTCAAGGATTTACATTGCATAATTTATTAAATCTGTTAATAATATACTGCAGTCTATCCCATGCATGCGCATACAAATGAATATATCCTTATATTTATATGTATGCTCACGGATGTATAAAGCTTTAATATTGTTTTAAAGGACAGTACAAATTTCATATTTTTTTTATTAAAGTATATAAATTATCCCAGTCGTTTCCTATTGTTTCCGAGAATCATTTATTTATTTATTTGCTTGAATAATCAGTCCATTAATATACTAGGTGCAATAGTCATTTGTTTTATGGTCAAAGCATTGATGATCATAGTAAGTAAATCTTTGATAACGAATGCTGATGTCTGGATGGGTCTTGATATAAAAAAGAACCCGTTCGTACCGTTATATCACTAGGAAGATCTCCACTGTGTTGTGTTGGTAAGTTTTGTTTTATTGAATACATTATTGTAGCTCACAGGCCGAGTCTTATCCAACAGGAGATCGGAACACTGGTACAATATAGGTCGAGAACTTTAAAAGTGTATTTGGATGGTTGTACATGTCATGGGGGCCTGGCCAAGGATCTGAATTTTTGCTGGAAGAGTAAGTTGATATTGCAGTTATTTAATACCCTAACCAAACATTACATTTAATTGGGTGCTTCTGTCTGGGATATATCTTGTTTCCATCCTGACTGTATTCATTATTATTGAAGTAGTACTTGACTGTGGTGTGAATTCACTTTTGCTATTTTGCACAATAAAGCGGCACAGAAGTAGTATTTGTTCATAATTGTTTGTCTTAAATCTGTGCTTAGGTATTGTTTAAGTATTGTTTACAGTATTAGCATTTGGGATATTGGTTAACATCCTTCGGATGTATCTGATTTAAAGGTGAATATGTACCGGGAGAATAGCCTCGTTTTACATTAATGGGATATTTATATGGATTAAAACAAGATATAGTTAACATCCTTCGGATGTATCTGATGTAAGGGTGAATATGTACCGGGAGAATAGCCTCGTTTTACATTAATGGGATATTTATATGGATTAAAACAAGATATATAAACCAGAGATGCTTCTACATAAGGGAACACCGCATAATCAGTTATAAAATGATTAGTTTTCTGGGGGTTAAACAGTATTAACGAATTTTTATCCACTATATGACTATATGTAGTAACAGGGACTGATACACACATATAAGGAGGAATTATTATATCTTTACTTACCATAGCTACTTCTTTTAAACTATTTTCTTCATATAACCTAATACCTTTTGTTATAACTGTGATAAGATTATTGGCATCTTGATTTCTCCTAATTAATTCCTTTGTTGCTAAGCCCGGCAGTAAATTATCCTTTCTTAACAAATTATATCCAAAGATAATATCATATCCCGTCACATTATCGTCCACCATCACAAAAGTGTTAGGTGAGGTGGAGAAATCATTTGAGAGTTTTAATTGTAAAGTAATTTCACCTTTGACAGGAAAAATTACTTTTCCTATACCCGTTACACCCTTAAATGTAGAGGTTTGTAACGGACACTTTTTCGCATCCAACAACTTATACGTTTTGTTGGTGATAAGGCTTAGGGAAGCACCATTATCCACCAATGCTTTCAATGGTGTGCTACTTTTGCAACCTACAATATTTATACCTATCACTAAAGCATCCTTAATAGGATTATTGATATTCGTAAAATGGATAATATGGTCATTTGCATGACCTACATATGGAGTTTGGAGTGAGGATTGTTCCTCAATAACAATTGGAAAATTTGAAAAATTTGAAACATTTGGGTTTGATAAATTCGTAACAATAGAGGGATAACTTACTTCACCTTGTGGTTTCAATTTTTCGAGTTTATTTTCGGACAAATCTAGTGATTCGTCATCCAGAGGAGGCGCAGAAGGCTCCAACTGCGATACATTTTCTAGAAGGAGTTCCTCTGAACTACACTCGCCCACACTTTCAAGTGTGGCGATTGGTAATTGTGACCCATCAACTACCATCATCGGGTTCTTATTCTCAATTCTCTGTCGCTGGATTTTTGGTTTCAAATACAAGTCTTGTTGTTCTCCTAGCTTTCCTAGAGGCTCTGTGGGTGGGTCAATGGCCACATAGCTGTCTAGTTTCCCCCTTGTTTAGTTGTGACGTTGTGACGTTGTGGACAATTGATTCCCAAATGTCCACCCCAACAGATGGGACATTCCTGAGCATCTTCTTTCTGTGTTGCCCTCTGACTTCGGTTGGGACAGTCTTGAACGACGTGTCCGTCAGCTTCACAGCGTATACATTTGTTTTTGAAAGTATAGCAATCATCTGCAACATGTCCCCTCTTTCCACAAAACCTACACTTTGGTCGCAATTTACATTCTCGAACGTCATGGCCAGATTTTTTACAATAATTGCAATTTGAAGGAGGACCCGAATTTGCAAGATTATTGAATGGAGGTCTATTTGCCGGAATATTTGTCGTATTCGAGTGGGGACGATTTCCAGTCGTATTTGTTTCATTGGCATTATAACGACCAGCTGAATTGGGAAACCTAGGTGGTTGGGCGATTTGATGCAATAAATTGTTTACATAAGTTGGATTATTACAGGTACATGAGTACTGTGGATTCAGAGGTGACATATAAGATGTCAAACTCTCAGGAGTTTGGATAGATGTCGTATATCCGTTGGGCACCGAATATCCTGGATAGGGTAAAGGTACTGACAACACTGATCCAATCGATGATGGAGCAGTATACCCAGTTGGCTGGTGTGATTTCACAGGGACTGCCGGAGTTAAATCTATAACTTCCGGTTGAGCTGTTATAGGAGTGTTACCTTTTTGCAGATCACTACTTGTTTTTTCTGAAATGCATTTTCTAGAATAATTATCATCAATCAGTTTAACCAACCCTTCCCAAGAAAGAGGAGCACCTTTCATGGATAATTCACAAACTACTGTATGCGAATTTACTAAGTCCTGTATAGGTTTTGGTAGACTATTGATGAGTTTCTCTCTAACAATTTTCGTTGTCATAATTTCAATTGTTCAAGGGGGGTTAAGAATATGAGTGAGAATATACTAAATATTTTTAGTAGAGTGTATAAGTGTTTCGATGTATTGGGTGAATTTTTGCCATTTTGCATTTTTGTAGCGTGTAGAGGTTTATTATAGTTATATTTTAGGAAATATATATTTGGTGTTTTTATATAAGATATATATTTATATCTTTTAGTCACCAGTGCATCTTGTGATATAATTAGGGTCGTTAGAATGTCACGTCTCTCTATAGTTGTTATATTTTTATTGGATTTATGGATGTTAGAAGGTGTAATTGGGAGTGATTATCCAGCATTATTCCACGCTCATATTCCTGTCATATGCTGGAGTATATCCTGCATTACATTATATTTCTACTCTTCACTCTACTGTCATATCCTCAGTGCTATAATTCGTGCGAGTCTATTTATTCCACTCGTGCATAATTTTTTTGCGGATAGGTGATGATGATAGTAATAATATTTATTATCTCATATATATTGTAAAGTTTAATGAGATATATTATTAATTAAAATTTTTTCGCTCACCTATGTTCCTTGAGTAATTGAGTTATTAATTAATTGGTGATGCTATTATTAATTACTTATAGTTTTGAAATATTAAATTACTTGTTTATGTTTATACATGCTTGAAGAGGATGGGGAGAAATAAACGAGCTGTCTGCCCTTACGCTTCGGACAACACAAAGGTGAAAGGCCTGATAGGTGATTATAATACGATTTTAGGTGTATCTACTCTCTTAACCGTTGAAGAGGAAACTAAGACTATTTTCTCAGAAAATTCTTGTTGGTCAGACGATTCTCTAGTTGAAACGATGAAAGCTATGCTAAATTACTGCTATTAAAAAGTAACGAAAAAAAAAAAATCAAAAAGGTTTGAGATGCTTGGAGAGTTGGGAGATAGGTAATAGATTTCAATTCTGCAAAACGATTACGCATTTACAGTAGCAACTTTTCTGGATCCTAGAAATAAAACGGAATTTGTTAAACTACGGGTTTCACAGAGCGTTAAAAATTTATTTAGGATCTATGTGAATGAAATGCCCTGCTAAAAGGCAGAAATATCACCAGCCCAATAAAAAGGAAAGAATTACAGAAACAGACACAAATAAAATCTGTTAACTGAAACCATTGCTGAATCCATGACCGTTCTTTTTGCTTTTAGAAGCGATGAAGAGTCTTGTTCATAGGTGTCAAAAGACACTCTATCATTGAATGAAGAATATGAAATGCGAAAACGCTTGGAATCGGATAAAGATTCCATTGGTTTGATGGCTAAAATGTAAAATAGTTAATTTATTCACATATTATTCCTATTACATATAATTCAGACATAAGTCTAGAGTAGTATTAGCCTTATTCAAGAGTGTGGTGCAGATGTTCACATTTACAGTAATTAAGTAATGTAGGATAGATTATTATTATTATTAATTATTATTATTATTATTAATTCACAACTTCTCATTTCATTGCAACATATGAGATAGCTTTTAGTTATTTATGTGTTCATTTAATTTATCTAGATTGATGATATAATTATGATATTGATTTCAATATTTATATGTTAATAATTTATATTATATTATTATTATTATTATTAATTCTATTATTTATTCTAAATATGAAATTGGAATCACCATATGAATTATTGATTATTTTGCTCGGAGGCACTGTTTAATATCTTAGACGCTTTTGAGGCTTTCCATGTCCCGCATTTCGCTAGATACAGCAACTGGTTGCAATTTAATAATATATGGATATTTGAAGTTACATCATAATGATTTCATTTATTTCACCAACTTTTGCAAAAAAATAAGTTTATTTTATATTTATCTAAATATTATTATCAATAAAACATTATATTAAGTGAGTTATTATATATATATATATATATAATATTATATATTAATATATATATATATTATAAAATTATTATATTAATATATATATTAATATATATATATATTAATATATATATATATATATATATATTATATATATATATATATAAATAATATATTTATATATTAATAATATATATAAAATATAATATTAATTATATATATAATATATTATATAATATTTAATAAATATTATTATATTTATATAAGTGTATATATAATATATATATTATAATATATATATATAATATTAATAATATATATATATATATATATATATATATATATATATATATATATATATATATATATATATATATATAATATATATATATATATAAAAATAAAAACATATTAGAAATATATTATATATATATTATATATATATATATATATATATATATTATATATATATATATATATATAATATATATATATATATATATATATATATATAATTATTATATTTATATCAATATATATATATATATATATATATATATATATATATATATTACCAAAGTATAAATGTCAAGAATAGAAAATCTAGAAACTTAATTAAAGAATTTTTTTTATTAAATACAAAAGTTTTTCAACTTTTCAAGAAACTACTCTTCGCCTTTCCAGGATATATAATAATTCAATAGTTAAATTATTTGTATTACAAATGTAATTATTTGTTGAAGTAGAAATACAATTTAATTTTAAATAATAAAAATTATAAAAGCTGCAAAGCTTACTGTTGAATAACCTTATTGTTGATCTTATCAGAAATAAAATTGAATTATAATATTGTGCTCGTTGAAATGCTCTCTGTGTCTAAATATTGCTCAAGGTGTTATAGAATAATTAACATTAGGCTATGTTTAGAGTTTTAGGACAAAAATGCCGTAATATGTGATTAGGATTTGCATATAAAGTAGTTATATTTTAATTTATTATCCTTGCCATAGCAAGTTTCCTCATTATGTTTTAAAATTGCACAAAGTATACATATTTTCAATTTTTTAGCACAAGATAGGTTGTAAGTATGCAACAGTTGTCGCATACTTACCACTTTTTAAATGACAAAGTTTGCATTCATTTTTTTATAAACTTGTTCATTATTATCTCTAGAACCGTTACTTAAGGTACAGGTCGACTTAAAGTTCTGCTAAGAACTAGAGGCAGATTTTTTATAGAAGTTTTAGAGTAATTCTTTAGCTTAGGTTTATCTTTAATATGAGATACACGCATGTTATCCCTTTTTGGCTTAGCCTTATAGACAAAGTACAAAGGGTATTAATGATTTCATTTTAATGTTCAAACTATTGAACCATGGAGTGAAAATTTGATTCTAGCTTATAATCTAATTCAATTTTGAAAGGACGAGAAAGCCTTTTAATTAAAAAAGATATTGCTTAATAAAATATTCCCTGTCGTATCTAAAAAATCGAAATTACAGCTTTTAAACTCATAAATAATATAATTGATCAAACTTCATTTAGAGCACTCTAATGCTCATAAGCTTACTTTCAAAACCATGGTTAAACTTAAATCCAATAATTTAATCGTAAACTCACTAATTACGTAGGTTTTTTCTAAAAACTGTTTACATATAAGTTCCATTGTCACTCTAAAGTTTCTATCTTAAATATTTATCTGCGGTGATGGGCATCGTTAACATAAAAATTAACTTCACAATTAATCGTTAAGGGGTGTGTCCATTCTTTGATTCACGCTAAGTCCAATTTTCACACCTCTAAAAATGGACATAAAATTCGACATTTTCCGCCGATTTTTACCAAATAAACACCAAACTGTATCTTTTTTTGACCTCTAAAACGTCTAATTCGAGTGTTTTTCTATGTTTGTGGTCATTGTTTTGGTATTTTCAATTTTTGAAAATCTATGTTTTTGAGATTTGTCGAAACTCCTCCTCCTAAACTATTTTTCGAATTGACTTAAAACTTGAAAAATACAAAGATTGGACTATTATCTAAAACGTGTAGCAACGAAATTTTGATATTTGTTCCCATATCTGAGAATTGGTCGATTTTCAAAGTCTACTATTTTCGGGTTTTGAAATTGAAAAATTGGGATAATTTTTTTTCTGTTATTCGATCTGTATGAAATTTTCAGGATATTTGTAGTCAGGGGAGATGCATATTTCTTACTTAGATAATTTCTTTGTACATGCAGTAGTTTTGGATTTTTCCTTGGAACAAATTTTCAACAAAAAAAATTTTGGGAAATTTTTTAAAAATTTTCTTTTGAGTATACAAAAAAAATTATCTTAGTAAAAAAGGTGTATCTCGCCCGACTATACAAGCCCTGAAAATTTGATGTTGATAGGATAAGTAGAAAAAATATATATCAATATTTCACTTTTTCGATCAATTAAATTTTTGGAAAAGTGAAATATATATATATATAATATATATATTATATATTTATATAATATTATTATATATATATATATATATATATATATATATTATATATATATATATAATATATATATATATATATATATATATATATATATATATATATATATAATAAATATATATATAAGAAAAACCCCAAATATACTGTTTATAAAATTTATTTATATGGACGTTTCGGGTATATAGACTGTCCAATTAATTCACCTACTAAATAATGACTAAATTACATTTTCAACTAAAAGAAAATGAATTACTTAATCTTAAGAAATTTTGTAAAAATAATGTTAAAAAATAGTAAAAATGGTGAAGTCACTTTATCATTTTTAAGACTTTTTGATTCGTATTTTTTTTTTTTTTTTTTTTTTTCTTTTTTTATTATATTTATTAATTTCACTTGCGGAGTGTGGGTTTTCTCAATCGGATATTAGCCCAAAAATCCGAAATTTATTTACTTAGCTAAAGAATTTTAACATATAAATGTCTCTAAAGAAGGTGATGATAGAGGTATCATAGGATCCCTTATTTATCACCTCTAACTTTTGTTAAAATTTTTGTCTAGTGTGTATATAAATTAATAAATAAACTTATTCTCCATATTTTCTATTTCTATTGGTGTTATTTATATTTATACATAGGGCGCAGGATGGTTCTTAGCAGAATTCTATTGAGAGTGGTCCGGTTGAGGTTCGTGTGTTTAGACCCAAAAATCAGGTTCAAAGAATACTATGTTTTTTGACAAAATACATATATATAAGAACTAAATAAAAAAATCTCCAAAATATTTACATAAAAATTTTTCTTTTTTAAAAGTATACATGTTCTGCCTTGTGTATTCGCAGCTATTAACATTGCCATGAATATTAATCAATTTTTATGATAATGCACGCCACTGTTTTGATTATTGCATTATATCTGTGTTTCTTTTTTTGGAAGCAAAATTGCTCATTATTAAGGATAGAAGGATACTAATAAGTTATAATTTTTGGTAGTTTAATTTTATATATAGATCGTTATTATGTATTAATACATGGCTTATTTGATAGTATGGTTCTAGGAGGAAGAGCTAGAACCACTTTCTTTTTTATTATATTGGAATACGAAAATAGTGGTATTAGTGGTAGAGATACCATAGAGTGTTTTCTTAATTTGGCCCGTCGGTGGAAGCCCAGTTTCTAATTATTAAGAATTAATAAATGGCCTTTGTGTTGAGTTTAAACAAATCAGGTTTGTGCAAAAAAAAACCTGAGTATATAATTTTAGTGGTGTTAATTTCATTATTAAGTCTAATTATTATTATATATATGTAAACTCCGGTCATGTCAATTTTTAAAGCTCTCTAAAAAAGATAAGAAAGACAAGCGCCTTCTTTTGATGTTGTATATTTTTAATGAATTTGAGAACCTAAATTGACATTAATTGTTATCTAATTATAGTTAGGTTTTCTGAAAAAATATTTTTAGATAATTATGGGATATGAAACTATCTTTTTTCTTTTAAATCATCACAAATATTACATAATTTTTTTTAAACAATTAATTTATTATTTCAAATTTTTTTAAAATTATTGTAAGATATTTCTTAGTTTACTTATAAAATTCTTACAGTCCAATCATTTTATATAATAGCTGAATGAATTAGTAGGACAGTTCAACGTCCACGAATACGTCCTAATAAATTAAAATTTTATAATTACATTGTATAATTACATTTTAGGGGTTTTTCTTCTAAAAAACTTCTGACACATTTAGTGTGTTCTGCGTCTATTATTAATTAATTATTAAATATATTATATTATTGATATACATTATGTATTATATATTTCAAAATAATATAGGAATTATTTATAATATAATACTATATTAAGATATTATAATGTACATTAAAATTAAATTTATTATCACTATTCAGAGGTACATTAGGTGGCTATAAGAATTCTAATTATATAATATTCAGACTTATAGCTAATCGCTGTCAGAAATACCGGCCAAATCCGCGGTTATATTAGTGGATATTTTTACTCTATCTCTGCTATCCCGCATTCCGCGGTATTATGATATAAACCACAGAATACTACCTATATCCCGCCGTCAGCCACTTGCAATACAAGATTTCAGGAGATATATAAAGATTGATGTCTATTGTATTTGTCAGGTTATAGACACAATTTGTGTGATTGTGAAACCTGGGGCGATGTAATAACGGGTATGTTATATACTACCCTTTATGTATTATGTTGTATGATGAAATAATCTTTAGATATAGTAAAGTAAATATAATAAATTTATAGATTGTTTTTAAGGGTATGAATCTGTTGCATACATTATAATAAGATTAGATAATGCTCTTGTGTTTTGTGTATGCGCGTTGTAATATGGTATAAAATATTTCCAGGTTATTAATTTTAAATATTATTATATGTATTATATAGTGTTATTGATAAAATAATTTGAGTAGTTCCATGGTATGAATGAATAGGTCCCGGCACTAAAATAGTTATAACCGTGCGAAATCTGTAAACTTAAGTCAATATGTGCGTATCTCGATAGAGTATATTACATCTGAGTATGGAATGTGATGAGTCCTTTATATCCTATAGTGGTCACTTTTGTTACACTCTAGATCTACTAACAATAATAGTTTCCATGTGTTATAAGTTTTTATATATGACATCACTTACCACTAGGATTATATTTTAGTGTGATATTATATTTGTATGTCTTCAAACAGAAAGACACGATTTATATATGTTAATTATTAGTGTAGTGTGACTTATCCAGATATATATTTCTTTTCTATTTCATTTTGTTTGATATATAGGTATGTGTCTATGGTAGATATAGTAGCTAGTTTGTGAAGTTATATTTGAATGGCATTCAGGCTCAGATGACTAAGATAGTGAAGTCTATTATGTGTCATTAGGGAAGATTCGGATTCAGTGAACATGCGAGGAAACCATTATGTCATTGATATGGAATTCTCGACTGCTGGATATTAACTAGTGGGTAATGCACAAGACTTATCAGAGACAGATTATTTTTACTAGTATCGATTCATATATATCGAGATAGTGATCTATGTTATTGTTACTCAGCAAATGGTGAATTTAGTCTACCTAATGTGCATGCTAAATCGCGATAAACAATTGATAATGTGTGTGCTCGATAATTCGAGGGGCTTGTTAAGATTATCACATAGGCACCGTCGAGGTGTAATTATAAGCATTAAATGGGATGATTGTATAAGATAGATGATGATTTAAAGTTATTTGATTAATCTCATTGAGAGTATTCCCAGTGATGGAAAGTAGGTGTGTTCGGTCATTGAGTGAGAATTCTTGAAATAACAAACTTAGTGCTAATGATCAAACAGATACCACATATCGTATTGGTAAACACTTACTTCGGTACATGTTTTGGAAGAACGTCAATTCGAAATAATAGAGTATTTCAAAGGAACGAGTGGATTTCAGCACAAGTTATGTCAGAAAGCGATGAGTTTTTTTTCGAGAAATAGTTACAACGATGAGCAAGTGACTACCAGTCAGACAACTATTGATATTAAATTAGCCACACTTCGATATTATCGTACGATGGGTGGGATGTGAGAGGTAAAAAATTTAGGGATTAAAAGCGTTGACAATTCAAAGTGATTGAGTGATCACATCACATGTGTGTATAACGGGATTAAAATATTGCGGGACAGTTTTGTAAAAATTTTTTTAATCTGTATTGGTTATTAATTCTGTGGAATAGTTCCTACTCATTTTCTAGCGGGAGGATATGTGATATAAATTGAGCTTCAAAGACTTTGGAAGCTACATATATTGGAGGTCCGCATTTTAAACCTTTGATCTGCGGAATACGTTAAAGTTTTTATACTTAATGTCTAATGTTTGTTTGTTTTAGATAAAACGACGTTTAACTGTTATAGCTATATGTTATAGCAGAGAAAATTAATTTAACCCTTTACAAAATCTGTTAATTAAATAATTACATATGACTTTGCTGATATATTATTAAGTATTTATTGACATTTTACATACAGCATGCTTTTAATAATATGTTATAATAGTCATCTACTTTTTGGGTAGGGAAGGCATTTAGTAGGGCAGAATCTACAATACAATTTTGACACGTAAAAATTAGGAGAGCGGTGTATTGAAAGTAGTTATAATTAAAAGTATTATTATTTAAATAAATATGTAAATTAATTATATATATATTTGTTATCAAGGATAAACAAGGGATTATAATAGCAGAAATTAGAGTATGTGAGTTACAGTTAAATATAGATGAGAGTGTAAATTTACGCAGAACTAGGAAATATGTATTATTCTTACGTCTGGATACAAGGTTCATACGGCTTTTCTCTCATCCCTTGTGTGGTGCTTTAATCTGTTGTCACCAAAGCCTGCTTATTCACTCCATTCGTCCTTTTCACAAATGTGGTCACTACCTTAGATTATATACACAGCGCTATAGCCACCCTCTCATCAATCTTTTCACTCCATGGTCAATAGCGTTTCTGAACTCAGGTAGTGTGTCAACAGTATATGGCTAAAATCATTTTTTACTATTACTCTTTATATACAAAAATAAGTAATAGGTAGAATAAATTAAAGGATAATTAGTCAGTATATACGATACAGAGAAAAACCGGAGAATAGTGCTAGAAGGAAGTACAATATATAAAATTAATAAAAAATTAGATATAATAATAATATATACGATAATACTATAAGGCTAATTTTCCACTAATACTAATAACCTCACTATATGAATACCAGGTCTACCTATATTACAATACAATTCAGTTCTTTACTATTAATACTATTTTTAATTGAGACATTAGTCAGTACTCTTTTATTAGAAAAAGACGTATACGATTGTGTTTAGAGGCATAACGGAAATCATAAAAAGATGCTTAACAATTGAACTTATTGTTATGGACAAAATTATTGAAGATGCATGTCACGTTGTCAGATTCATTATTTATAAATATATGCTGATGAAGTATACGTTATAATAGCCCTCTGACAATTGTGTTCCTATTGTTATGCATATATTAATACCTCTATTACAGTCTCATTAATTCTTGTGCTTATATAATATATTTAACTCTTAAAAAATATAATATATTATTTTTACTCTTATGGTTGCAATTCATATTAAATAACAGATAATTTGAAGAGAAGACAGAAGCCTATTTTGTAAAAGTCAAAATTAAAAAATTAGTTCTATTAAAATGTTTCTATAACACTCAAACTTTTTTTTTACACCTGCATAACTATTGACTAAACATTACAACATCATATCTCATCGGTTAACTCCCTATTTTTCTTGTAAGTAAATAAAGTGCTCTGATTGCGAGTTTTGGAAATTCTATAACTCTTAAGCATTTATAATTTTAATGTAACAAAATTTGTTGTAGCGGTACTGAAAGAAAAATATAAATTTTATAAAAATTTATTATTAATTCATATAATGTGCTGGTTTTCCTACAAAAATACCAACCTCTCAAAGTTTGACCCAGCTCATTCGTGAAAGTCCTTTCCTAAAGAGAGAAGAGTCTTTCCCAGGCAAAGGATGAATTAGGTGTGTTGTATTTTAGGAATAGGTTAACAAAAATTTGCTTCGCTATAAAGTCAGAGTGGGACATTCCTTCTTTCCCGTCTGTATACAGCCAAGTATCGACAGGTTTCTTTAGTTTTTACTTAAGTCTGATACTACTGCTACTGACCGCCCACTCAGCGAAAAAATCATCAGGAATGACGTTGTTGCTAGAATTGCCGTTGCTTTTGTAGTTATAGTTTCTTAATTATTTTTCAACCTTGTCCTTCGTGGCAGTCTTGACAAAAAGAGGCTGGTCGTTGTCAAATTGCCGGAACCAGTGGAGTTACTTTTCAATGGAAGGCAGCTGCCTGCTAAGGGTTCAAGTTTTCTAGTTAGCTGCTACTCAAGGGTCAACTAATGGCTTGAAGACAGTAAAGCAGCTCCTCATGGTCATAAGCTCTATGAGAGTAATGGCTACTGTGTTTAGGAGAATTTCATGGTAGGCGTTCTTCTCCCCTTAATTGATTCAAAGGCAATAGCATCATGAGACATGGCTTTGGTCCAGTCCTTCAAGAGGACTATTTCCTGGTAATTGAAGGGTGAGAGTTTTCATGAAAGGAATTTATTAAGTTGACCTTCCTATTTTCTGCTGCCAGGATGCTGTTCAGAGTCGTACAAGTAATTCCATTCAGTCTTGCCAGAAGCAACCAGTCTTCTGTCTAGCACCTCTTCGATAGCATCACCGATCTGATGACTTCTTTCCTGAGCATTTAATATTGCCTACGCCTTGTCTTAGGCTCTCCTGTTGAAAGCCTTAAAAGATGGGAGGAAGGAACCCATCTGTTTTAGAAGGTTCATAAACAAAACCACAGAGGCCGTTACTTAAAGGTGTGAGCCTCACGCTCACGTGAACTGATTAACTGTAGCTTTTATGTTTTTATGGGTTACAATGTTGATGGGGTTTTCACCCTCAGTCGTGTCGTCCTTTTAGTATGTGTCGGCATAAGGTGGTTTGACAACACTGCAATGGTCAGACAACAACTCCTCCAGTCCAACATATTGAATGAGAGGCTCAAAAAAGTTAGACCCGTTGTGGGATTGGTTGCTTCTCCTAGCTAATTTCATTTTGTAGGGTTGGTAAGCTGAACACATATTGAATGAATCTTGCTGGATCTTTCATAACATCCATATGTTCGCGCATATAGACAATACAAAAGTTGCGCGTGGTTAGATCATATCAAGTATATCTGGAGCTGGTGTTGAGACATTCAAATGCTTTACTATGAGTGCATAAGTTTATTTGGAATTTTAATATTAAAATGAGCTATCAATTAATTCCGAAGGAAGATAAAGATATTTAAATAAAGCATAAGAAAATAACAAAAAGTTAATAAATTTTATATAATATACAGAAAGGTTCAAATATTGACGAACTCAAAAAATTAATGATAATCTTACAAGTATCATATCTCTCTAATACAACTGATTAATCTATGACTCATCCTTATAATTAAATAAATTATAAGATATCTATTTTGAACTCTAGAAATATATGGGGAGAGTCAAATCTGTAAATTACTATGGTACATATTCGAAAGCTTATTGAAATATTGTATGCGGAAGGCGGGATATAAGCAATAATTATCGGATAAACTAATAGAGAATAAAATGTTATTAGAATCATGTTAAACTAGAGCCAAAAGTAAAATATTTCTAACGAATAAAGTTAATAAAAGTTGATGAAAAAAATTTGAATAATTATATAATATATTATCAAGTTAACGGCTCGTTAAATAAATACTAAATATTATACTATCGTATTAAAATATAATCATCGTTTAACACATATAACGTAATACTCGTTTTATAATTCCAAATCTCAACTAGCTCATGCCTAAATTTTAATATTAGAAAACACTTTAAAGGCACATACATACATACAGAGAGGTTATGCCCGCTTACATCTCGCGGATGTAAGATGAGTGGATGCGACAAAGTAATTAATAAATATAATATAAATAAATAATAATTTAATTCTATCTAAAATTATATAAATAATTTAATATATAATAATTAAATATATTAATATAATAATTAAATATATAATTACATTAAATTATATGTAATTATTATAATATAAAAAATATAATTAAATTAATAATATATATAATTAATAATATAATTATATTAATAATATAAATTAATAATAAATATAAATATATATAATATTATTAAATTAGATAATATCAATAATAATTAATTATAAATTAATTAATTATAAAGTTTTAACTTAGTTATCTAAGTATTCAATAATATATAAAATAATTATAATAATATTAATACATATATATAAATATTAGTAATTATATAATTAAATATATAATAATATATAATTAATAATAATAATAATATAATTTAATAATTAATAATTAAATATAATATTAATATAATATTATAAATTAAATAATATATAATAATTAATAAAATAATAAATTCTAAAACATTTATTCACAATAATAGATTTAAATTTAATAACATAATATAAAATATTTATATTATAATTTTCAAGTTTAATATATATTATGTTGTTTAAAGTTAGATAATGTAACACTAGAGATTGTCATAAAATATTAGAAGCAAGAGATATATGATTTCTGGGACAAGGGATTATTGGGAACACATGATTATGTTGTGGTACTTGAGCCCTCTCACAATAATGTGGTGAATCAAATTTACGTCAAATGTATATGTAATCTCAATGCCAATTTTGATACAAATAAATACATAATAATAATAATAAATAATATTTACTAAATAATTAACTTCTCAAACTTATAATAATTGTTAAAAATTAATAACAGTGATAAAAATATTCAATTTAATAATATATATAATAATTAATAATTAATTATTAATTATAATAATAATAATATATTTAATATTAATAATAATCTATAATTATTATTAATTAATATATATTAATAATATTATATTTATAATATAAATAATAATATATTAATTAATATAGCGGATGGCGGTATGCGGATTCTTAAATTAGATTTATTAGAAGGATGCAGCGATTGCGGATCATGCAGAGATACTATAATGTTAGACTTGAGGAATGACGTGAAATGCGGTATATTGCTTTTTACTTCACTGTGTGATAGTTTTGTTTTAACCTGTTAATTTAGTAGACATATTTCTTATAAGTAACAATTGGTTGATTACAAGTAAACAGAATCATTCAGAATGTATTTAAGTGATAAAATAGAAAATTTAGGAAAAGTTAGTATTCTTAATTAATATTTTATTAGTTTTATCTATGTGACCTAGTGGATTATTAATCGTGAGTACCGTAAACGTCTGAGGTATAACTAATTATTATTAATTACAGTATGCTATATTTATATATCCGTGAATTATCTTAAAACTATTATATGTATAATATTAGAATTATAATATTAATATAAATTAAGATTTTAAATAAAAATTAAAATTAAAATTATATAGTATATTTATTTAATAATATTTTATCTATATTTCTAATTATAGTATATTTATAATGTATAAGTAATAGTATATATATAACAATTACGTTATTTAGAACTCAGCCCTTAACCTTAGACCCTTTCTGATGATGCATGACATGGAATTCATAAGTATTTCCATTACAAGTGACATGATTTGGCTATATTATTATATTTTTTTATATCTAAAATATTGTATTATTATTTTTAATTATGATATTATTAATTATTTTAAAATAAACGTTTCTTTTACTTACATGTATTGGTAGGCTGTTGGCATCCGGATCCTCGATATAGTAAACATCCACAAGTCATTATGAGAGACGTGAAGCAGATATTTTATTACAGTATGTATAGTTTCAATTAGGGTTTGAACCGGATCAGCAAGGTTTTGGGAGGAACCGGAGCCGTAGTAACTGTATATATATATCTTATTATAAAGTAAATTATTAATATTATTAGGAATATAATTTTATAACCGTTAAACTAATTATATTTATATAGAATTAGCAATAAACAATGTTATCATATACCTTAAAAATTCGAATATTTGGTTGGTATAGCGGAAAAAAAATCATGATTTTTTAGTTTAAATTTTATGTTTAAAGTTTTTTCATATCTTGTGAGATTTATATTTATTTCAATATTCGTAATTATTTTATGTATATATAAATTTTATTATAGTTATATAATATATATATATAGTACAATTAAATAATTAATATAATATATTCGTATAATTATATTAAAATAGTTTCTAATATATTAGATATATATATATTAATATATATATAATATATATTAATTTATTATATAATATATTATATCTTATATCATTTACATACCTCTCATACAGTCAGGCTTACGAGCACTGTCTGTAGCGGCACAACCTTCCGTGCTTATCACATTTACTTGTTCTCATATATCTCTACTCATATTACTACTGAATCCCATCACATCCATCAGCTTATAATTAACATTAACTGGTATACTGGTGATCTGCTACTCAATTGAAATCCTCCACTGCGTCCTGCTCTCACATTCCTCTTCCTGCGGTACCTTCTCACGTCACGTCCTTTGACGTCTCCACGTACCGGTCCAATCTTTCTCAATCTCTTCAAACCCATTCGCTCTGACTTGGGCAATCAGCTAGTCTTATACTACTGCGCGACTCCATTCGGTTCCTCGCAGTGTCACACTAACTACAATTTATATTCACAGTCTGGCTGTGTCGTGCACGTATATTCATATGCCACCGACAATATATATTTGTGATGGATATTGACTACTATATCCACTCTCTATCGCTTTCTCTCATTCTTGTGTTCTTCTGTTTGTGTCTTATTGCATAAGTCTTGTCTCTTCTCGTTTCTTTTTCATATATTTCATACTTTGTCCCTCTATCTAACATTCACTACTACGCGCTTAAAGTCTAAATCTCCTAAACTGGCTGTCACTACACTCGCCATACAGCAATGGGCTACGATAGTTCCCAGTGGGTCTCGGCTGCCCTTCTCGAGCATCTCCAGCGTGGAAAGACAGGGTGGAGAGGGGCAGCTTATCAATCCACTCCTACTCCGCTAGTATACTTGCGGTGCTACTTCATCCTCTCGGACATTCTCGCCTCACTATCTTTTTTATTTGGGTATCTTCTTTTGTGCAAGGTATGGGCGATCAGTGAGGGTTCCCTTCTCTGACTTAACAGTCCCCTCGACACTTCACCAGTGGGGCTTATCAGAAACATCTCCTACTCCGCTAATCTCTTCCTTTGCAACCTCGCCTCCCCCTCGTTCTCTCTCGTGCACGACGTCCGCCTTCATAGAAAAAAAACTTTTAATATAATCTTATTCTCTATCTATCTTGTCTTAAATCACATACATAAAACCAGTCTAACGAAAATTTCACATCTATCATCAACTCCCTCCCTCCTAACCATGCTTTACTACCGATTTATTTAGGGTGGCGTCGTGTGTTAGACCTCGACGCGGGACAATCTAGCAAGTGAAGTTCAGATCCTGGTTTTTCTCTCAATCTTCTCCTGCTGCAAGACTACAGAGCCCGTATTCGGTGCACTTGGAGAGGCAATACTCACCTATCTGCCTCAGCGTGAGCAGAACCGCCAAATCACCCTTGGCGGCATCAATCACCCATCCGCTCGCCTCATCACGAGTCAAAATCTCATGTAGCAGAACTCTCGTGTGTTGAGTGAGTCCTCGTCAGAAGCTCACCATTGACCTCCTCGCTGTCAGATGAGGCTAGGGTAAATTAGTCCCCCATCAGGTATTGGCAGCTAGCACACGCTAAACGCGCGTGGAGCGCGTTACTCCATCTTTTGAGAGGACGATCAAACCATTTCTCGTTTTATGATACCTCGTTTCTCTACCTTCACCTATATTGCTCTATTTATGCGTTATATGTTATGTACTTTTATCTACTGCCTTTATCAGTCTGTCTCCAAACTTCACTAATACGCGTGCTCCTAGAACTGATTGCCATTTGTTTGTTTGAAATTAGTACAGTTGAAAATAAAAAAAACAAAAATGTTATTCTTACAAGATTTCTACTCTTCGAAAGGACATATAAATATAGAAAACACTTCATATATTGAGTATTACACCCAATAAATACATATATATAAACCGTTGATACAATTCCATTCCCTTATATATGACATTTATATCGAGTTACATTGGGAATTCTTCTCGCTAGATAACTTATCTATTTCATAAATCTTGTTACTTCCTTCATATCTAGGCCTCCCACTCTCGGTAGGTCACCTGCCGTTGCGTCTCTTATATTGTCTGATCTATAATTATTCTTAATTGAAGTCATATATTTCATAAAAATATCATGTACTCGAGTGTCTTTCAATGTGAATGAAAATTCCCAAAAATAGAAAAATTTCCTCTATATTTTTTTAAGCAATTTCACTTAGCGTCCCCTCACTTTACATTTTATAAATGGAGAATTTAATTATTGACTCATCATCCGCTACATACCTTTACCGGCACTCTACTCTTCCAACCCAATCATCCATTATGATTCTCAAGTAAATCTCTAGCATCAAGGTATCTTATTTTAGCCCTCTACCATCCCTCTTTATCAGCAACTCATATTTATCCCATCCTCACCAGGAGATATTTTATGCCTGCTCTTTACTATTTATCACCTTAACGCTGATACCTCAATATTCCTCCTACCGTTTATTTAACTCCCTCACCTATTCTCTATTCCTCACGTTTATCTATCTCCTCCACCTTCACTCCTCGCATTCTCACTTCTACCTCCTTCACTTACTCACTCCCCTTCCTCTCTACTGAATACTTATGACGCTTATCCACATCAACAACTACACCTAAGTACTCTTATCCATCCTATTTGTTTATATTGTTTTTTTCTTTATAATGGGTTTATCAATTTCTCCATTATTTTTCTTTTGATATTACATAACTACTCACTCATAAAAATACGCTTACTGCTTAAATACTGTTACATTTGCGCGAGATTCGTAAAATTTAAAATCTTACTATAATGTGCTCTTTTCCTTCATATCCATCCATCAGGTTACTTTGCTAAGCTTTTCCTCCCATAATACAATCACACAATCCTTCTATTGGACCAACTCCTCTTCACTTCTCCGTTTTTACAATTGGGGTCCTGTTTGAAAGAAATTATACTAACCAATATTTTAGGATTACTACATATAAAAATACGTGAGGGATAATTTTATAATTAATTTATTATATTATTTATTTTTATATTAGATATATAATATATAAAATATTAAATTATATAATACCATAATGTATGCATATATATATATCTATATAAAATTATTATTATGGAGGGAGACATAAATGAAAGCGTATTAATAGGCCTAGATAAATATAATATTTTTAAATAGGTATTATAAGCAGGTGTTTGAGAATGAGGTTTATGCCCTTCTATATGTTTAATCTATATAGTGAGTGTATTAAATACCAATAATATAACTGATCGACGTACTCATGTTTACACAGACTCGGGATACATTGATGATTTTAGGTATACACGACATATATGTGATTTAATCATGAAAAAGGGTAATTACCTCTTATGATAGATAGTAAGGTCAGGAAAAGATAATAAGTTTTATTGAAAAGACTTTGAGTTAGATTAATTATTAATAGTATTTAAATCATGTGATTTATGGTTATACTTTATATGTAGATTTAATTGATGGGTATTATTTTAATAATGCAGCTGATATATAGGTCATTATTTACTCACTCTTTAATAAGGTTCAATTTTTAGGAGGATATGGAATTATATTAAAATATATAAATAATTTTAATATGCTTTATACAGTAAGATAATTTGTATTCTAGTTAATTTCTGGTAAAACCCATGAAAATAGAGTTTGCTGATTGGTTGTTGTTTTATATTAATTTATTATATTTACCATTATTAATATAATATTTATATATAAAGGGTTTAGTGTTATACAGTTTGCAGTATATCAGAGCAGTTTATTATGTTTTAATTACTTATTGTATATATAACTTACTAATAACATATACAAATAGTATTAATAACTACTATACTAACCGAGCACAAATATATATATAATTAATGACTGATTCAAGGACTCCAAAAAGATAAAGTACTTTAGAGAATTCTATTATAAATATACTTCTGTAGGTAGAGTAGGATAGCTGTATAATTAAGGTACATGAAAACCATTTACTAATAATTGTAACTTAGACATTAGTATATGCTCATGTAGAAAACGTATCCTAATCATTACAATTATTAAATAATATTTGTGAATATTTAATATTACCAATAAAAAAGTTAATAATTAATTTATAATTTAGATGTAATGCGTACAAGATGTGAATTTATTATGAGAGAGAGCTTTGAAAAGTTTAGGAACTTTTATTGAGGCTCAAAAGTATTATTAGTAGTTATATATATTTATAGATAAATAACTTTTAATATTTATATAGATAATAAGTAATATATATATGTTATATATATACTATATATATATCCTTATATTTATGATTTTCCTTAAAAATTTTTTATAGGTAGGGTGACTTAACCTTGACTTAATTATATTACTATATATATATTATATATATATATAATATATCAATAAATATATATATAAAGACTGGGAGTATTTATTATATATATAGTATATAATATAATATATATATATATAATATATTTATATAGTTTAATTGTTTTATTATTCACTCTTCCTAAAATCCTATAATTATTTATATATCTATGACTCCTAGTTTCAATGTGTTAAAAGTCAGCGAATGTTACGGCCCAGAGGTTGAATAATCCATATATATATATATATATATATATATATATATATATATATATATATATATATATGTAAATATATATAGTATATATAGTATATGTATATATAGTATATATGAAGAGAGAGAAAAGGATATATATCAACGGCTACTATACTATATATAATATATATATATAATATATGTATATAATAGTAGTATAATTATTATATACTATCAAACCTATATATATATATATATATATATTATATACTATATATATATTTATATATATCACATATAGTTAATATACATGGAAATATCATAGACGCTATCTAAAAAATCTTGCACGGTTTATATTTCCCAAAACTCCCATGATAAAGAAGCCAAATAATATTTATTTTATAGGCATTTAATCAAATGAGAAAGCATCCTCAACATCCTCATTTTTCTAAAAAGAGATGCCGCGAGTGCTGATTGCGGTCTGATGAATATGGTATGAGAATACGTGTCAAGTGTGAGGAGTGGCCGGATGTTCCGCGATTATAGTGTATGCGATGCGGATCGCGGATCACGCGACATATGCGGATGATCAATGAGACGTCATCGAGACCTCCGTGAGGAACATTATGAGAAGATGGGTATATGGATCTTCTTATATCTTTATAGATAGACATAGGATAATATCACTAGACGCTAGTTCATTACGGCTTCAATCGTAAGTCATAGTAATATGATGGTATACTTAACTTAGGAAGTTGAATTGTATAGTGAAATAGAGCTGCGTCACTGAAGGCTGTTTGACTATAAAGGGAAACAAACTTCGTAGTCTCAGTGATATATAGATCTATACTATATATAATATATTTAACTATGCAAGTCTTAAAAGAACGAATTATTGCAGTTTTTCATTTGTAGATGATAACAGGGATGGCCCAAAAATATCGATTATCGATTTATCTACATATTTTTTCTCTATATATCTTTATTGTCGAGCGATATTTTCTTGGGCGGATATATCGATATTTGATATTTTTTCTTAATATGCGAAAGCCGGATATTCTTTTCAAAAAATTTTTTTAAGGCCTGGAAAAAAATAAAATCTTATCGCCCTCTCCCCGACATCCTGAGTGATGAAACTCTCTTTTCCCCCCATATTTTGTTCTTCGTTCGTCCCCCAATTTCGTGTATATAAATAGAACCGTGATGAATAAGAATTGGGCTCTTAGAATTTTTCCGTCATTTCGAGAACAAAAGGCATGACATATCCACAATGAAGAGATTGTCTCTTCTGAGTATTCACTGTTACTATCGTTATTTCAGTGATCAAGTCGAGGAGTATATGCGATACGAAAATTAACTTTTTTGGAATTATAGTTAAAAAAATGCCTTTACCTGCTATGTTTATTGTTAGACTGAAATATTACTGTAATGCGACGTCAGTCTCGTCAGAACAAGAACAGTAAGTGGTCTATATTAAAACAAATGTTTTACTCAAATGAAACAATAGAGTTGACTTCCGAGCATATCATCAGTTAGTCTTTTTTAAGGGCAATTAGATGATAAGTATTGGGCCTTTGTAATATATATATATATATATATTATATATTATATATATATATATATATATTATATATATATATATATATATATATATATATATATAATAATAAAACTACAAGACGTCCACTATAAAATAAGTGATGACGGATTTATATATATATATATATAATATATATATATATATATATATATATAATATATATATATATATATATAATATATATATTATATAATATAATTAGAGGGTAAATAACTTGAGTTACATTGAATAAAAGGAAAGGAAATTAAAAATAGCTATCATAGTTTATTTTCCTTTTTCTCATGAAATATTTTATAATTTAATTTATTTTATTGTGAGACTGTTAAAGACTTTGCAGTCCACTTAAAGACCAGCCTCATCCTGATTTACGTGTAGCTATGTGGAGTGTGTTCAGTGTCAGTGTGGACGAAGATAGTCATTGCAAAATCTAATAACGGAACAGGACTCCTGTGAGTTGGTTTACAGTTCACATACCGAGTACCGACCTAGTCTATAATCATCTACTGCATGGCGATTACGATTGTTTCGCTTAAAATATGTAATTACTAAATTAACGATTTTTATAATAGCTATTACTAAAAGTTAGTATTTTGGGTACATCACTACAGCTTTCCCTTATGATAAGTCGTCTGGCCACCAGTTTTTTCTCTAAATATTATTTTCAATTTATTACTAAAATATCAATGAAATCTTTTTAAGCAAGAAGACTTTCCAGAAGTCGTCCCAAAATCAGTTGTCTACCATCCAATTTAAATTAATTTCGTTGTTAGATCATATTTATTTTGTACATAAATAAGAATCATTTTGAAAGTTATTCTTTGCCATTTAATACTTAACAGTTATTTTTCATTTATAATACGAAAAAAAATGTGATTTTTATGATTATTGTTTAATTTTCTGGTGAAACGCGTATTTTTTTAGATTTAATTTTATTTCACTTTCATGGGAGAAGGAAGTCGAGGAGGAGAAGAAAGAGATGGAAGAGGAT